>JAHZMX010001145.1:0-30220 GCA_027743895.1 Seira musarum | reverse complement strand
AGTAGATCTTGGTCTCTGACTGTATACTAACTGGTTCTGTACTCCTAAGGGGAAATCCCAGAAGACTTCACAGTTCTGTGAAAACATGCCGAATGACGCAAGCTGTAGAAGGACCCGACGATGAGACTGATGGAAAAGTTTATTATTATCCCTTCTAAGGACAAGAATAATAAGGGCACCACTCCCATAATAAAGTTGTAAAAAGTCAGTAGGGTTATTTCAGTCCCAAAATAACGTCAGACTACACACAAATATTCATTAAAGATGAGATAATTTAAAACTTAACGGAGCGAGAACAGTTTCTCAAAGAAGTTTATAAATGAGTATCAAGTACCCTCTCTTTTCCTTAGGTCCCAATGAAATTCTGTTTTTGTTTGTTTACTTTGAATGTTCCTGATCACATCACAAGAAAATGTTCTTATGTTACTTCAAAAATTGAATGTGACGCAATAGGGCAAACGCACTGCGCATTTTTTACCTAAATACTAAAGACCATATCACGTCATGTTTACATCACGTTTTACCTTTCCTAGTCCAAAATGAAGAGCAGTGAAGAGGATTTTCCGTAAAAAAATTTTACGTTTGTAAATTGGTATAACTTGAGTCCATGACATAATTATATATCTGTAGCTGCAGTGTGGGTATTTAAGCAGCAGCTAACCTTTCCTTCAGATAGTAAGGAATAATACGCTCACACTTTTTATACTCCGTTTTTATAGACTGACTGGGACTAACACAGAAGAAAAGAGTAAAGGTTTTAGACTAAACAAAATTTNTTCCTAGTCCAAAATGAAGAGCAGTGAAGAGGATTTTCCGTAAAAAAATTTCACGTTTGTAAATTGGTATAACTTGGGTCCATGACATAATTATATATCTGTAGCTGCAATGTGCCTTATTTAAGCAGCAGCTAGCCTTCCCTTCAGATAGTAAGGAATAATACGCTCACACTTTTTATACTCCGTTTTTATAGACTGACTGGGACTAACACAGAAGAAAAGAGTAAAGGTTTTAGACTAAACAAAATTTTAAAGGTAGAAAACAAAGATCTCTTCATGAAAAATAAGTCTACTAACTCACGATGAACCCAAATAATTTTCCCGAGCTAAAGTACAGTCAAATAAGGTGAATGGTTTTTTGAATGACTTCATAATTAAAAATGAAAGCATGCTCCATCACTAACTTAAAAGATTAAAAATCGTTTTTTCACTCCATTAAAAGTGTCATGCTAAAAGGCTTCAATGTAAAAGTAAATTGACACTCGTGTTGAACAGTTTTCATTTCTTTTAAACAAAAGTTTGTCACACTAGCAGGAAACGATGTGGGCGGTTGGATAGAGACGTTTAGTTTTGTTCTCTTTTGAAACAATCACAGCTATTCAGTGGAACTACAAATGGCTTTTGCCAACTTTATACATAACGTAAAAGAGAATAGGTGAAATCAATTGCGTCATAATGGTTGAATTGCAAATCTTACAAATTCTTATTCATTTTTAAAAAACTGGATTAGATTTTCTAACAACTACGAGATAAGATAAGAAGAAATTCTTCTTTATGTATTTCTTTTGTTCTATTGCTTGTCTTTTTTTTATCCTACATTCATAATACGAACAGAAGTGCAAACAATGAAAAGTGGGTGTAGAGAAGGAAGGCATTAGCAAACAAAGGTGATTGTGTGTACATAAAAATGTACTCTTGTTTTCTTGAAAGTATGTTAGTAAAAAATAAGGATTGAATGAATGAAATAGGAGAAAAACCAGGCGACAAACAAACCAACAACCTACGACATTAGTGATAGTGTCGAAGAAAAGCAGATGTGTATTCTTCCAGAGGATTGGAGCTGAGAAGACCACCACCTTGCAAAAACACTGCTTCATTTATTTGCTAACGTTTTCCTTTGAATAACGACTTTACATCGACTTCTTCTTATTGAAGGGAAAGTAAGTGTTTGTTATTTTACCCTATTTCATCGCCTAACGGGAAACGCAGCTGTATGTACGGGAGTCGCAACACAACCCTAGATGACCACATCTATTCTCGCTAATCCTCGTTCGTATCTCATCTTTTTCCCATTAAAATATACCACAGAGACCATATCCAATTTTTCCCATCACCTGCGCATTCCTCTTCGTATTTTTGTTTTATTTTTACCTTGAAGCTGGATAGAACTACTTACCTCATCTATGTCATACAGAATCTAGCTTATTACGAAGGAATTGCAGATGTAATGACAGAACTTACAAAACATATTTCGAAACATTGGTAGAAATATTCTGCAAAGATGTAGTTATATTTCCCTAGAGGTTTTGCCAATGTTTCGCAATGCCATATTCTTGTAAATTGACCAAAAGAAACAGCTTTGCTGCGTAGAAGATTTCTCTCTCGGCATTACAAACATGAATTTTATGTTGACCAATCTACTTAATTTCTAAGCTTGTAAGTCCAGCTATAAAGCAGTCAAACGATTATAAAGCTGTGTTTACTGAGGTGATGCTTATCCTAAACTACATCATAAAAAATAATATAACATCTGAAAAATGCAGTAGAATGTCATTGAAAGTGGTGAGAAAAGAAAATGTGAATCATTTTAGCCGACTAATACTTTTTGATAAGAAGATTAAAAAGATCTGGTAAATTATCATTATCAGATTCAATAACGGTTCACTATAAAGACAACAAATGAGCCTACTATGATGCGATGTACATATTTAGAGTTTATAATTAGATCTTCAAAAGATAATTTTACTTTCACAAAACGTTTACAATCGACGATGTTGTGATCAAATGAATTATATGCATTAATGTCGCTTGTTAATTTAGATTTTAGATTTTTTGCCATTGGTTGCTTTTGTTTCATTTAGAAGCTTTGGAATGCATTTCTATTATGAAAATACGTATAATTCTCATTGCCATAAAGATTAGATTGTGTCGCAAATAGTACGTACACATTTAAAAATGACATCTGGCTTGAGCTACAAAATGCAATTTTGCAACTCCAACATGCAATTTTCAAAGACAATAAAGCAACACTTGTGATAGGCTCAAGTACATACTGTGCTATAATCCAGATCCTGGATTTCATATTGATATTCTCCAACGGATTGATTAGAACCGTGTTTTATATACTGATCAATGTTTGAAGAAGAGAACCATAAACAGAAAACCAATTTTCTTGTTCCAGGAACGATTAAACCTGCCGTCAATGTGCCAAAGACATACACAAAGTGTAGGATACTTTAAAGCTTGTAGGAAGGACGATGAAAAATGGAGCTTTTGGGTATTTGTGTGCAAACTTTTCATGTGAAAATCGATTAAATCATTCAACCGAAAATACATGTAAGCTTATAATGTACCCGATTCATGGATAGTAGTAACATAAATACCAAAACAGCACAAAATACTTATTTGATTTCAACGGACTTGACGTATGCTTTTACCAGTGATCACAATGGAATGAGAGAAGCCCACCATAAAAATTGTTTATATGAGCGACTTTCTCCGATACAATGTTCGTGCTTTGAGAAACAAGGAAAGAAGCCAACATTACTTTATCTCAGAATTTCTGCGTTGGCCTCAGGCAAAATCCTGAAAGTTAGGAAGTAAAGTTCTTTCTCAGCATGGTTTCCCTTTCAAAATTTCAACCTCAAACTCCAAATCTAACGTTACTATAAAGAATGTCCAATTTTCACAAGAATGTGGTTTTAAAAACTCGTTGGCTGAACTTAAATCCTACAAAAATCTTTCTTTGGTTTGGATTGTTTTTTGTAGGACATTTGGATATTTAAATGCATAACAAACTATAAATAAGATGAAACTTACAACAAGGTTCTTTCCTAAATTTTTTGCAACCTTCCACGGAAAACGTATTAGATCGTAGATAATACTGATTTTAAATCATGACGTCAACGTCAAGTTAGTTTAATGTTAAATTTTTTAGTGATGTGCCCAAGTTTTTAAAAGAAGTATTTTTAGAATTCTAAGCATTTCCATATGCCACACGTATATGAGTACTCTATTTTCTAAATAAAAAAGTCTACATGACGGATTGTTTATATAATGTACTTAATCTTAAGGAATTTAATCCGGTTCTTATTTATAACACAAGCATAGCTGAAAAAATAACAAGTTAGAAACTCGAATCTTGACTAGAGTTCATATTATACCGCAAAAGTATAGGAATATACAAATTGAATGGAATAGCATTCGTTTGATCTTCTTTCACCCAATTTTTTGACCTTGGTTATGCAAATATCCTGATATTTCATTACGGATTTGTTTACGATGTAGAAAAAAATATTTGAGATGCTTGAGCGAGCTTTCGTCTGTAAAAATGTAATTTGTGTGAATAGACTACTATCTCCCATGAACAATTTATAATGTAGCATGATATGCATCTTTCATAACTCAATCCCTCACAAATCCTTTTTTCAATTTGAATTAGGAGTAGGAAACAACTGCGGGGCTTTTAATAAGCATAGCAAGCGATGGGAAAATCCTTACTTTTCATCAAAAAATTATTTACAAATCCCAAACTTCTTGATCTGGCTTGAGGAAAAGACTAGAAGAGCGAAGGATAAATAAAAATTATTATTCAAAACGACTCAGATCCTTTTGGCGCTAACAAAGTCGACTGCAGGTCTTACCCGAACGATAAAGGGTAGTAGGGAACGATGGAGTCAGGTCGAAGGCTGTGATTGTGATCTCATTTGATCGTACCCGCAGTAATACGTATTGTATTTCATAAGCACGTGCTAACCAAAATTGGAAGAGTTCAGATTTCCTACGGACGACATAAAAATTTTCTTTTATTTTGGCTTTTGCACGTTTTGCCCCGAAGCTCTTCCCATGCAATTAACCCAGCGCGGTTCAACTGCGATAAGGGAGGAGCTCATAAGACTAGGTTTGTATCTTTCACAAAACCGAATCCAAATTTGTTTTGCATACTGTTTCGACGAATTCGGTTTAGTTTTCCAATGAAACAATGATCTTAGAGTATTGGTTTACTTTTCGTAGTCTTTTAACTTGAGTCCATTGAATCCGTATTTTGTTTAGGGTATTGGCTTGCATGTAATTGTTTTTGGAAAATGATACGTTTACAAGAGTATCATATCATGGTAAAAATAAAATTTTACGGCCTGTGATCATTGCGTTGGCCGCACAAGTTTTAAGGGTTTCGCTTATACTCCCCAAAAATCAAAGAAAAATTAGACATGTCATCTCAAATGACAGCAAAAATAATGGATGGTCTATAATTCAAGTGCGGGACACTTTCATGTGACTAGTTTTGAAAGATTCTTGTTTTTGTTCTTATCGAAATTATTTAAGCGCAATTAATATCAACTATGTTAGCCTGGCTTTGTCGCAATCCTGATGATTTATACCATTTGAAAAATAACTTTGTGAAGGACGGACAAGCGGATGACCTTCTTTTGTTTTCCCTGGAAGACATATTCTGTAATGAGTAAGGTTAATGCCAAACACTAGCAAATAAATACTTATTCCAGCTTTCTGGACAGAGAGACTAAAATTAATCTGCAGTCACGTAAAGATATATATCTGATTTGGTCTTGAGGTTGTGACGATGAAGTCTCGTTAAAGGAGAGTCCGCATTCCCAAATACGAATTATTTCAGAAAATTTTCGAGGACAAAGCATTGAAAACCAACGTGATCTGGTTTATGGGGTGAAGCAAAATAGAAACTATAATTTTCTCTTTGAAAGAATCACGAAAGATAGTAAATGTTTTTGCCTTTTATGAATGCAATGCGACGTGCATTCCACGAAGAGAAAGTCATCCTGTGTTCTCACGTTTGTTGGACGTGATATCGGAAATTAGATGGAATGTATCGTAAAAACAAAATTTCTTTCTTATGAATAGACACAAGTTTAGTTTCTTATTTTATTGATATCAAATTGAGAATTGAGAAGAAAAGATGTTGTCGAGCTAGTGAAGGAGAAAAACGAACAATAAGAAAATCGTGTTTTTGCAGGTAACGTCCCTTAAAAGATAACAATGTATGTATGTAAGTATGTGTTTCGCTTAAAAAATCTGGCCAAGAAATGGAGAAAAATCGGTTTGGGATTTGGGTACCACATCACATCCTCCTAATAACAAATGACAGTTTTATAATACATTTATATAGAGTAAATGTTAATGTCTATTGTTCGTGGAATTCTCCAGTGGAAAGGTTTTCCAATTCCCAAATAATACGGCGTGCAGGGAACATGAAATAAATGCTCGTGACCTTTTCTCAAGTGCGGGATTTCTAGAAACAGGTGACGCGAAGGAGTTGCGAGAAACTTTTTTTTGAAGTTCCATAATGTTTCAAATGTTTTCCACTTGTTTATGATACTTATTTTGGGACTGATTTCATGCATACGTGACACTATTACGATCCAGTAAAGAGGTGAAAGTAAACTGATTTTGTCAAAGGTGGTGTACTCACGTATTATGTAGAAAAATATCATTTTCAAGTGGATCTAGAGCGCTTTACTTGGCATGGCGTGATCAAATAAAAACCCAATAGAAAGTTGAGCTCCTCATATGTGTCCCAGGCCCAGGGACAGAGTGTCATCAGTTACCGAAAGCTAATATTTGCTTATGAAGGGGATATAATAGAAATACAGACTCGTTCTGGGCAAAAATCGTGGATGGATGTTTTATGAAATCGAATAACCTTATCCTTTTCTATACTTATTCTATGTTTTCCAGAAACTTTGCAAATCTTCCAGGAATTTGTAAATGTGTAAATTGGAATTGAATTACTTTATTTTTACCTATCCGATTGGAATGTTCTGCGTAAAAAGTAATGGATTGATCCAAAAAGTATATTTTTGTTGAGTTTTCATGATCACTTAAGTCAGTGCGGTTCGCCTTTTATTGCATGAACATAAAATAGTATAAATTTTCAACTATAAATGAATAGCATGACACAAGATGGGAAGTGTATATAGAATAAGGATTAATGCCTTTTATTGCATGAACATAAAATAGTATAAATTTTCAACTATAAATGAATAGCATGACACAAGATGGGAAGTGTATATAGAATAAGGATTACATACAAAAAAAAAATCTTGTCAGAGCAAATGATGTTGCTTTTAGAGTGTTTGTCTCTTCAGAAGTATAAAGGAGCATAATATTTAATGTTTTCTCCATTGAAGCAGAACATAATATTGCACCTAAACTACTGGAACTGGATACCATTACCACAGGAATCTGCAGACTTGAAAAATATTATTTTAAAGGCAAAATAGGTGTGGATACATGTATGTTTCTGTACCTACCTTCACTTAAGCATGTTTTGTAGCGTAGACTAGGCTCACATAAATGCAATTTGGAGTCGAGTGGGGATTTCGGAGAAATCTGTCAACACAAGAGTAAAAACATTATATTATTTGTGTACGTACTATCCTCCTAAGTAAAATGGAAGGCGAGTTAAAAAAGAAGCGAGCGTATGCTTAAGGCTTAAAAAATTGGGGTAAGTAAAAACTCATCCTTGTGGCAAGCTTTGAGTTTGTTTACTTCTTTACAATGTGTCTGGTAGTTCCGGGAAGGGATGAAGAGGAAAACTAAACAACTTTATCTGCGCAGAGCAGATATATGTATTCCTTTTCACCATCTATAATAAATCATTTTTGTCTGAATACGATTATCCGAGAGGAAATGACATGATGGTTAAGTAGTATAATAGCTATCGCAAAAGGAATTATAAAATAACATAGCTCATGTACATTTTTATGGATGAATATCCATTGAAGAAATGTTAGAATTATGACATTGAATGTCCCTTCTTTCCAAACATGCTTTTGAGGTAAGTACTCTTAAAAAAGGGAAACGATCGTGAGTTATTATTGGCAATGCGCTGTACTTAATTTCTGGACACGAATTCTGAAGTTTTCATGAAACGAAAAAATAACTTCTTTATTTTTTCTTCATGAGAGAAAAGAAAGCTCTGTGGGAAAAGGAAAAGTAAAAAGTTTACTTATTTTCCATCAAAAAAGCACGTTCCATTCTTGGTATAAAAAAAACCTGGAGGAGAAAACCAAACAGCGCCAACTCAGGAAAAGTTTTTGTCACAGAAAATCCATTTAGAGGAACGTGTAGGTAGGTGATAGTTTTGTTGCATGTTGGTGTTTTGAGGTGTTAGGTAGTTTAACTTTGTACTTTACTTCTGGAAGGACAAAAAACTAATTTTTAATGGTTTCGTTATGTCATAAACTAAAAACATAGAAATAAAGAAGGCAGAAGGGACTTGATGTCGTTTTCTTTGGCTAACTTTGCAAACTGGCAGCGCAAGTATATATCTCAAGGGATGCACTAAAATTTTCTTATCTGTAAGTAATAATTCGTCAAATATGATGCATCTATGCAATCATAGCATATAAAACGATGGAATTCTTACACGAGGACCGAAAATTTTTCACGCTGGGCTTTGGCTAGACAGACACGAGGGAATACAAATAACTTTGTCCCAGACACTGTATTAACATATCTGAGATGTAGAAATGATGTATTAGTTTTTCTCACTGTCGCGACTAACCGATTGAATGTCCATTTTAGATGACATCAAACATTAATTCATGGTTACCCAAACCCAAACGCACGTGCAGTAATACTATATAAGCTATGTGCAATGTGTAAATAGGACCTTTGTCATAAAATACGATAATATTTCTAGTCTCTACGGGTAAAAATATGGTCTCCACGGTCAGGTAGGTAATTCTAAAGCAAACAAGCTATAAGCCTGTGTGCAAAGCTGTGAAAAAATTGATTAAAATCTTGATATTAATTTAAAGTTTCTAAGATAACCTGCTTCTAAAAATCAATTGAAGGATCATTTTATGAAATAAAAAAATCTTCTCAAATCAGATTAATATGTTTGTAAATGTAACCTACTTCATGTACCTACATATAAAGCACTCATATCGGCTTTCAGGGATCAGCTTTTATATTAAACATGCTCAAATTTTGTTTACGCGAAATAAAAATACACCGTTGAACTATTGTTAATTTTTTATTTTGATGAGCGTTTACTGAAAAGTCCTCTCGTTTTTTATTCTGTTTAATATTCTCTGCTGAATTAATTCATTTGACAGTAACGAGTATGGCTGCTTACCTCCCGTCGACTTCACCCATTTTAGCCTGTCATGACATAGATACGTTTTTACTGCGTTCGTGCCGTGCTCAGGCATCGTAGTAATTTTGTTAAGCGTTTGTATAGCTTACCCAGTGTGTACACATGGCGTAAACCATTCTTTGCTTTGCATCATTAATCTCACAAATTCAAAAATCAATTTTCGTCATTACTTCCCTTCCTGTGCCCTGTGCCTTGCCGAGTTTTTCTGGCAGCCTATTAAAAATAAGAGGATTTGAATGCCCTTTGAGTCTCTCTAAGTTTTTACTTCGAGAGAACTCTCACTTTCGTTCTCATCACTTTCAGAGAGGTATTACGTATACTTAGCCTAAAATGGCTTTACAACAACGCCAATAATTTCCATTCCTCTGAGGAAAATCTTAGCGCAGCGTATGGGCAATTTTTCGTGTTGGCTTTTCCCAAAAAAATCACTCAATTCGTAACATACTTAAGTGAAACTTGTTTGCGACTAAGTAAGCGCTTGCATTGAAGTAGGTCTTTTCCTACATCTCTACATTATATGCCTTATTTTCACCTACTAAAAAGAAAAGCTTATGACTGTGCTTGTGCATCAATGATCTTGGTTGCGACGCACATAAGTTGAATCATTATCACAAAATCTCATCGGTCTTCGGTCTAGCACGTTTTGTTGATATTGAGGAAAAGCAGTAAAAAATCTGCTATCATCTTTTAACAGCAAAAATACATCTTTCACTCTTGAAAATTTTCATCCAGGGAACGATTCATGAAACTTTCTCCCAGCTTCAATTTAGCCTGAAAACTAAAGGAAAAAACGGCGGAATGCATTGCTTAAGTGTGATGGAAGAAAGCAGCAATTTATCTGGTGAGCGTATACAACATACGCAAACTGCTGACAGTAGTCAGCCACTAAAAGCGTGAAGGTTTTGATGGTTTGCTCCCACTCACGAAGGCTGACGAATGATAATGATGATTACTCTTGCCGCATATATTACCGCATGCACAAAAGAGAAAGTAGAAATATTTTCCAATGTGGAAGTAAAGTAGCAGAAAATAGGAAACAAAAATACACGTCTTTTTACACGATGTGCAAAACATCTTTCCGCTTTATCGCTGCTCTTCATCCCATACAGATATTTCATCATGATTCATTTGCATCAGTGGCAAGGACAAAAGTGGAATAACCGCAGTAGATTCATTGTTTATGATTTATGACGCTTGAAGCGTAAAAAGAAATACAAGATTTATGTTTATGTATAAGGTTGCACTCATGTGGCTTTAGTTGTGGTAAAGGTTCTGATGTGACTCTTGTTCAGTCAAAATGGCTAAATAAAAAATCTGTTTGTGTTAATAAATCTGGAGAAAATAAATGGTAAAAATCTTGTGTGCTCAAATTTCAATGTAACCAAAATCTCCCAATTCAAAAGCATTGTTGTCATTCGTCCTCTGCCACTGGTTTTTTAAAGCTCATACATACTTTCACTATAAAACCGAATGTCATTCCCCTTTGCACTTAGTTATAAAGGGGGTAGATTACTTTTTGCATTTTTTATTCGTTTTTCTACATCCACATGTAGGCCTTCATTAAAACTTTAGGGTACCGGGTATCCAATTTAACTGAGTTTTTTCCTAAACTTGTTTTTGTTTTTAATTGCTCACCTTGCTTGTCTGTCACTCAAGCACTTTCGCAACTGTTCACGAGGATGACGAGTATTTCTACTTCTAAAATGTGGATTTTAACTACGAAAGGGTATACTTGGGCTAAAAGAATAAGCTGCAACAATATCGTGAGCTATTTTCACACTTGGAGATTTGACCTACATTCCCACAGCTTTATTGAAACTCATCAGACACTTGTTTTTCAACTTTTTTCCCGGCATGTGCCATTCAATTACAAATAATTTTTTTCACGCTGATATGTATTTGCGTATATCTTTCTACTCTAATATTGCATTCCTGTAACATGGAACTGGACAGACGTAAAAGGAGGGAAGGGAAAGTCAAATTTTGATCTGGGAAAGTATGAAAGTTTCTCGTCTCCAGTTTGGAAAGTTTGGTACAATGCATTATGATCATTTACATATATTTCTTTAGCATTTCAGAGAATCAAGCCACCTTGCTGATGGCCTGTACTTGTAATTGAATTTGACGGTTTTGGCAAAGATAACACAGTATCAACGAGCGCTTTCATTTCATTTCAGGTCGCCATCTGCATTTTAAATCGATGCAAGACACTTAAAGACAAACGGGTCATATTTGATATTCAATTCGCATTTTCCTCTTTCATTTTGATTGAATTGGTTTAGATTCTGAAAATTTAACAGTTCATAGTATTACTCAAGGTCAACTATAAGATTTTTGATATATTTTAGTTCTCATTTTCCAGGATTCTATCTTCATTTTCCCTGTGGTAAAAAGAAAGAGATACATTAGCAATTTAGAATGTTATTATGCACAGCTCGTGGCAATGGCATGGCTAGGCACACTAATCCATGTTCGAAAAAGAGGAAACGAATACTTGTCAAAGATTAAATAGGCACCGTTCTAAATTACATGTTACACTTTTCCTTCTCTGGTGTGAAAAAGAACAAGCATTACTAAAATATCAAGAGATTTAGCGCAGCGTTGCAAAAACATACATCCTCTAAGCCTTGAGGAATCGTGACATGAAATTTGAAGAAAATGAAGGAAAAGAAAATGGAATAGTGATGATGTAGTTGATAGCAATGTCAGGGGTGGATATAAAATGCGAGAGTAGTTGGTCATGTCGTTTCTTAGTTCTCGAGAACTTTCATCTTCGAGTTAAAAAAGGGGTATTGAGGACCGCTCTCATATCATTTTTTTGTCTTTGCCGGAGTGAAACAACATACTTTCTTCTATATAACAGGACGTCCCTATTTTACTTTCACTCACTCAAATCTTGGAGTGGTTTATTAGCAAATGAAATGAGACAGGAAGAAGGGTTTTCTCTGCACTTTTTTCCATGCGGCCACTTTATTCATGTCGCTCGAGAGAAATAATAAATCATAAAATTTTCCCACGTCTCTAGAAGCCACATTAATTTTTCGTGGATTCAAACGTGTCTCTAAGTATCGAAGAATTGCAAAATTGCAAGTCATACTACCCATTGTACAATGCAGCTTTGTAATAAAAGTAGAGACAAAAAATTTTATTTGCAACGTGTGAAACACACCGTTTTGTAATTATTTTTGACTTGGTGAAATGCAATTGGCTTGGGTAATTCATGACTCATGACGCTCTTGCCCTCCGCAGGATATAGACTGAAAAATGAGAAATGCTCAGTTTTAGCTTAAGCTTTCTAGAACCCAAGTAATGTGCTGGAATTCATTCGAGCAGAGGTAGTACCCAAACGTGATCCAATTTCAAATGATATGAAATCATGGGGGTTTCCAACGAAATCTCTTGTCAATAAGATATTGCATTGCTACCTACCGGTATGACCAGCCGTCTTCATTTCGTAACATGATGTGGCAGTTCAATTATTATATCACGTCAAAAAGTGTAATAGATTCTAAAAAGTAGTAGGTAGTTCAATGCATTTTACAAATTGTATGCAAAGCTTTTAAATAATTCCGAATCAAATTCAAAGCGACCTGACAAATGATAAATGGCTGGATGTTTGATATGTCACTCAAGTGAAATCCCACTTTGTTTCTAGAAATCGCCAATACCACCATTGTATCGGATATTGAAATTTCTTTTGAATTTTGCTTGCATGCACTAGTAGATGATATATGATATCATATAACCTATACGGGTTGTAAGTAGCGACTTTGAACCTTGTTTCCTAGAAAATCAAAACAGAATAGTAAGGTACTGCTTATGTCGAAAACTGAGAATAAATTGCATTTCGCTTCCACAAAAATTGGATGTGATAGGTTAAATGAGTTTCCAAGATTATATAGTTCGAGTTATTTCACCAGTATTGTGAAACGTGCTTAAAGGTTTTCTTTACAAATCTTAAAGTACGACATTAAAATGAGCGATGATTACAGTAGCCGTAATAAAGAAACGGAAGACAGCTTTGTAAAGGTTTTAATAAGCCCCACAAAACATGAATTATTGCCTCGTAAAATTTGCCCAAGGATTCTGCAAGATATAAAAAATTCAATTCAGTCTGACCTTTCCATACATGACATCGTTGGCCAACAGTCTCATTCACAACGTAAAATGCCACAATATTTCTGAAGAGGGTTCAATACAGAAGCTAAACAATATCGTAATTTAAATATTTCAAAGTAGACTAATCTTATGAGAAAACACATTTACCAAGTAAACAATCGCTCATCCGTCGAGCTACTCTTCAGTTTTTGTTTCGATTTTAGAAGTCTTTCTAGCTTGTGCATTTTTATGTCGCTCTAACTATACGAAAAAAATTCAAGTTGGCTATTAAAAATGCATAATGCAGTGGCATGCTTAAAGGATGTGCCCGCTATCCGTTAGGGTAGCTCTTAAAAATCACAACTGTAACCGGCAGCTATAAAATATTTATAGGTTTGTGTTTTCCACCGTTTTGTGCCAGTTATTGCGATTCTACTAAGATATTCGGCAATGGCTTTGGAAATTCAAAAGAAGAAAATATATAAGGACTTTATGATAATGGGAAAACGATGCTGTTTCCGATTTCTAAAAAAAAGTATGCTTAAGTAAAATACCTTTTCGCAATGAATGACGCACGATTCCCATTAAACCATTAAATGTTACAGAAAAAGTGATGTCGTTATTTTTGTTTACATAATTTTCCCCATTCGTTAAAGACTGTTTTCAAAAGTCTTTTAAAATTAGCTCTTAAAATACTGGTCTTTAACAATGTTAACGCTTGAAAAAACATCTAAATCCTGAGGGAATATCCTAAGTGGTTTGGAAAAGTGTAAAAGAAGAGAAAATCTAGTTTTACCCCGGTGAACTAATGTAAAAACTTAAAAAGAAATGAAAAATCTTGTGGTCGAAATGAGGGCAAGGTTAAGACTGTATAATAGATAGAAGTGCAATAGAAACTGTATAAACTTTTTTTTAGTAGTACAATTATTTTTTTGAGTTTGAATAAAACGTCCGTAAATCTAAAAATGATGACATATTTCACAACACAAATGCAATTTCTCAAAGAATGATGACAAAATTGAGTTATGTACTTTGTTAATTAAGACTTATGAAATCCTTCAGAGTTAGCTTTTTCCAAATAATGTGGGGTAATAAAGCAAACCATAAATAGTATCATTAAAAACTTAAAATGAAAGCCGAAATTAACGAGTAAAAAGATCCTAAACTTGTTTGCAAAAGCTTAAGTTGCTCTTATTAATATTTAAAAAATCCGCATTTGAGTGCTGCATATTTACGATCAAAAAGAAAAGACCGTAAATCCCTTACCAACATTTCCCATTTTTTACATAATATTCAAGGACACTCCTTTTAAAAACAAATTCTAAGTCAGCTTCAACTTTGCGATTTGTCCTCATTTTGTTTGCATACATGTCCATTCATGACATTTTTCGCAATCGTGGAAATTGGCCAAACAAGTATATTTTAATAAAAATCAAGCCAACTTGAACAAAGGGGGTTTTCTCTTTCATTGGTTTATGGGAAAACTTGTCACGGTCCGTTTTTGGAGTTCACAAAAAAGTGCCGACATTTCGAAAAAAAGTTTTGCAATGGTTACATTTTCTTTGCATCGACAAACTTTTGACCGTAAATCTTTCTCTTATATGCGTAGACATTTCTACATGACACGTCTATTTCAACATGAGTTTCATAATGGTTCTTTTTCAGAAAAAAAGTAGCGAGTTATATATTTTGCAGTGGGAAATTAATGAGATACGAAATGTGCCTATGTTCAAGTAAGAATAGTTATTCTTCTATTGTCCAAATGTCAAATACATGCAAGGCTCAGGTTTATTTTTAGGCTCTTTTGATTTTACTGTTGAAAGCTGCATTAAATTTGTAATGATGCAAAAGAAAAATAACAAAAAAAAGTGAAATACGTTGTATTTTATGCGCAATAAACCCGTCTCAATTGTACATCCCAATCCCAGTTCCTTTCCCCATTCATCTGAAAGTTTTTTATGCAGGTCGTACACTATTATACATACTTATGCAAGAAAGTTTCTGTACCTTAAAATTTGCATCATCATTAAATCACGTCGAAATTACACCCACGGCTCTCGAACCTCGAACAAACACCATTCGAAAATCTGGCTCGTAGAAGCGTGCATAATTTTTATGACTCGTTTTGCTTTTTAACAAACACTTGCTTACTTTTTATTTATATTTACTCCTAAAATGACATGGTATGGTAAAGAGCAAACACGACATCAGAAGCAGATATTTTTTGAGCGAGTAAAAAAAAAAACATTGTGATTTTTTGCAAGTGTCCATTCACTCGCTCATTTATTGTTATGAATGTTCCACTACGAATGCAAATGTAGATTCATGGGGATCATGTGCTTCATTTTTTCTGTTCATGTGCAATTTATTTTAGTTGCTTTTCCAGCTTCCTCATTTCCATTCTTTGTGATGTGATACAGCCAAAGAGAGAGTGACAGCAATGTATCAAGCTAGAGCGACTTCGTGTCTCACTCACTTTCCCTCAACAAAGTCATGTAGCCCATTAGGGACTTCCCATTCACCATACTTTCTTTTCCACCACCACCACTACCAACATTACTATAATAATAATCATCAGCACCACTATCGCCATCGCCATCAGAGCTCCAGCGTTCACGTAGGGTACATGTATAAAAAAGCAAACAAAAAAGCCGTTCGGAAAATTGGATTCTAAAATGAAAGTTGAGCTCTTCACTTCCATATTGTTTAAGGCTAAGGGAGAAAGTAGTGAGTGATGTCTAAATATATTCATTTGTTCATTCATTGTACTATTGTGATACTCCAATCTCTTATTTCTCATGTGTACGTCGCCTCCTTGTTTGAGTGCATGCAATTTGCAATGCATTTTCCATCGACAACGAGAGATTTGCGAGTAAATGGGAAAAGGGGATGAACGAACGAGGGGAAACGAAAAAAAGGAAACCAGAATGGGCATGATTTAATGACGCAAAAAATAGGGAAAAGCTCAAGCTCAATTTATTCAAGCGTTCAGCTTATTTCCTTTGCCATGACTGTCCTAGTCTTCTTCGTCTCGCTTCACTCGCGTTCCATGTAGCACACTTTCGCTATAGCCATTACAGATGAATAGATGGATTGCAGTCAGTCAGTGAAGAGAAAATGAAATGGAAATAAAGAAAAAATTTAAGATGAACTGCTTAAACTCATGTTTTCTTTGCTGCAAATATGAAGGCGAGATACCATTGCGATTCTACAAGAGTTTTAACCAGTCGCTTTTCAAAATATTGTGCATATAAATACAGATACACATGAATAAATAATTTTGAATAGCTTTCACTCTCATGCTATTTTTGATAATGTGTAAATTTTTACGAGGAAAGGGTAGAGAAATAAGCAATAATTATTATTAGAAATACAGCTTGTTAGTATAGATTCTTCGATAAAATATTTTTGGACTGCCAGAGTTTGACTCACCGATCCAAAACCTTTTTAATGGTTTGACGTGCTTTTCCAAGAATTTGTGCGAATTCATTATGATTTTCCTTTACTTTTAAATTTCCAATTTCCTTTTATTCCACAAAAGATATTTGATATTGTGTTTCACGCTGAGAGTGTACGAGAACTTTCTCGGGAGTGCCACAAATGGAAAAACACGCGTACGAACAAGATGTTTCAAATATCAAAATAACTGCTTGTAAATAAACAGCTTTAAAGAAATGATACTTCTACGAAAATACGTTGTGAAGATCAAATAAAAATCTATTTTGCTCCGGCAATTCGAAAAAAAATGGGGTAAACAGGAAAACATGTTGTGCATATCCACCAATAACAATCTTGAATAAACCATTTTTTATCTTGGAGTATCAAAAATCAAGAGACGTGTATCGTGACGTGACGGAGGCAGTAACTAACAAAAAATCATTTGTTTCTGGATATGATTATACCGATACAACTATTTTGGAATGCAAAAAAATGATTGATTCTTTGTCAAACTTCAAACGATTAAAATGATACATGAATTATGGACTCGCACACTTAAACTCCTTTCTTGCTGACAAATCTACTACACGCCTTTAGTTTTACTTCGCTATCGATAAAGTTTGCAGATTGTCGGGTTTATGCAAATAATTTTTTTGCATCTACATAGCAATNATAACAATCTTGAATAAACCATTTTTTATCTTGGAGTATCAAAAATCAAGAGACGTGTATCGTGACGTGACGGAGGCAGTAACTAACAAAAAATCATTTGTTTCTGGATATGATTATACCGATACAACTATTTTGGAATGCAAAAAAATGATTGATTCTTTGTCAAACTTCAAACGATTAAAATGATACATGAATTATGGACTCGCACACTTAAACTCCTTTCTTGCTGACAAATCTACTACACGCCTTTAGTTTTACTTCGCTATCGATAAAGTTTGCAGATTGTCGGGTTTATGCAAATAATTTTTTTGCATCTACATAGCAATCACCTACAACAAACTAGGCTACTATGATAATGATTTATATAANACTAATGTACTACATGCCTTTATTTTTACTTTGCTATCGATAAAGTTTGCAGATTGTCGGGTTTATGCAAATAATTTTTTTGCATCTACATAGCAATCACCTACAACAAACTAGGCTACTATGATAATGATTTATGTAATGCACGTGGAAGATTTTATTTTCATAGTTATTCATTCATAGAAAAAGTACGGGTGGAATTAGCTCCTCATTATTTTAGGATTTTAGCCATCAGAAGCATGAAACACAACCACCAAATAAACAACGTACAATGAAATGACGTAAATCATAAACTTCTAAAAATTTACTGTATAACGACAAATTTTATTATTATGTGTGGTTTGCCAGTTCCTTCAACTGCGTATTTATTGACGGAAACATTCATGTTTGTGTGGTGGAATGAAAAATGGAACAACATTTAAGCCATGAACGACGGCGCGCCTCTGGATTTGCACAATTCCGGAAAAGGCTTATTCAACTGTACTCTGTATAAGTACAACTATTTCGCTTTCTTCAAAGGAGATCTTACACGCAAAATAAAAGAGGGCTTTAGTGCTGCAATCCTTTTCTCAAAGGCTATTTCAAAAAAAGAAAAGCTCTTTCTATTTCTCCATTGTTTCCTTTATGACATGCAGAATTAACTTCCAGACGATGGGAAGCCCCAGTAGGTACGGGAAAAGAAAAACAAAGATTTTTTTTTAAACTAGACTGTCTGCTGGAATATCTGAATACAGTTGAATGAGTAGTTCTCTTGTTTTGATCATAATACAACGCAGTAATCCCATTCTTTCACCTTCAGTTTTTCACTAGGAGCACGGGGCAATGGTGATGGGGAAATCATAAAAATCAGAGGGCTTTTGAGAAATCAAAGCCAGACTTAAACCAAAACAGAACGTAGGTGTTCTCTCCAGAAAATAGCTTTTCAAACGGATAAATGGAACAGTCCAACCATTTCCCCCTACAATCTTGATCTTGTTTTGCCATTCAGTTCTGCAGTTTTGTTCATTCCATTTTCTCTATATCTTATTATCCTCAGGATCCCTTTCTTCTTGGAGATAAAGTGGATTCTTTCGTTTCCACTGTTCCAATAGCCTTCAGCATCAAATGCAATGTTTTTATCGCTGTTTAGAAGAATAGCTAATAGTGACCAAACAGCCTTTGGTCTAGCTGAGAATTTTTTCTTATGTTGCACAACGTATTCCCACGTTCACAAAATCTCGAAAAGATTCCCTCTAGATACTTTTGTAGCTTCACAGGAGCTTTTGGATTTAGTTTTCTTACGTAGTCTCAAGTATAGAGATGAGATGAAGGGGAAAATCATTTCTTCGTAGACTATTGTGAAGGTAGTAGTAGTCGGACCAGACCAGGACCTCCGGTTCAATCTTGAATTATCATCATTATGCTTTGCAAAACGATGTTATTGTATTGTATAGATTCATCTCACCTATCCGATAGGCTTTATCCTATAAGCACTTGGAATAAAAAGGTTACGAAATATTTCGCACATGCTGACAAAGGATAAGTCAGGCAGTGCGGATCTCACGAGGATCATTATTGCAGTCAAACAAGAATTGAAACAAGATAGGACAAAATTCTATTTCTGTGGTATACTTATCTCTCTCATCCCAGTTTCTATTCCAGAGGAACCGGAGAGGAAAGTGAGAGATTCGGGTAAAGATGGGTAAGGGGCATGCCCTTCAGATAAGTAAATTTCCGTTCAATTTTCCATTCTCCAGATTTTCACATCAAGTCAATAGCGTTTTTTCCCTTCTCGCAAATACATATGTCTAGTCTTCTCTTTTTATCTTCATTCCCAATTTACTCATTTTACAATTTGCTTGTAGAGGTAACTCCGTCCGGGTCGTTCAAAATTCTCTATGTTAGCTAAATGCTTTAGTTCACACCGTCATTCAATCAAATTCAATGAAGAAAATTTCCAAGATGTGCATTCGTATCGAAAAGCTTCACGAGATTTTCGATTTCTGTTTCATTTTTATCCATTCTACCCTCAAGCAAGTCAGTCTGCTAAGGTAGCTGTGGCATCCCTAATGTAATTGTCTTCTAGTCGTTCAGCTATCCACGTAAACTAAAAAAATCCTTACCTTCATAGACATTTGCTCATGATTAAATCATCTCTTGTCTACAAAACAGACTTATTTTGTTTGCATTGAATTGATACATATCAAATTACCATTACTCAATGTACTATACCTGCATCGTACTTTATATCAATTCAACTCGTGATATCTCGATTTTGATATTTTCTTGATTTTCATCGATTCTATATAGTTATTATCTTACTCTGCAGTGTCAGTCAGAATTTTAGACCCGTTTCCTTCCTCCCTTATTTTCAGAGAAAAATTCATCTCACTTAATGAAAACATGACAGGCATGACATATCAAAGTCGATGTGAAATAAAGAAAATAGGAAACGATAGTTTTCTTTGCATGAAAATGCAAAAATAGGATACGATAAATAAAGACAGAAAGCAAATAACAGTTTTTATTCGGAAATGTTAGCGATACTTTCACTCAAACGGCTTTGATTCACATTTTATGGGAAGCATGTGGATCCATTGAATGTTTATGTTTGTTTAAATGTTGTTTTGTACTACTCCCATCCTCTTCTCTTACTCGGGCATACCTTCTTAACTTATCAATATGCGAACAAAGTAGCAGGCAATCACATGTCTATTGAATGTTTATGTTTGTTTAAATGTTGTTTTGTACTACTCCCATCCTCTTCTCTTACTCGGGCATACCTTCTTAACTTATCAATATGCGAACAAAGTAGCAGGCAATCACATGAAATTTAAATGAAATTTTCCGCACAGGGGAACTTTTATCTGATTTTCCTGAGTTTATCTATCATTTGCTTCTTCCAATTTATCCAGTCATTCATTCACCATGACGGACAAAATGCCCTTGTCTTGCTTCGTTAAAATCTGTTGGATCGTTGATTGAATGTACTAAACCGTTTGTCCTGTTTCTTCATTTCCTCACAACGCAATAAAATGGAATGAAAAATGTCAAATCCGTCCTCATTCATCGTTATCCAGAAAAACTGAAATGATTGATGTGTATGAATGAATGAATTTAAGATGTGGGATAGATAAATCGTGCGTCATTTAGAAACCGAAAACCGACTGCTGTGCCTGTCAAAATTGCGTTCTAAGATATATTTCTCTATTGTTCTAACTCAGTTTTCTTATTGCGTAGGCCTTTTAGATTAATATGTTTTATATTTAAAACAATTCAAGAATCTTAAGCTGTCAACAACTCATTGAGTGAATTTCCACCTTAAAACTAACCGTTTGCCTTTATTCCGTTTCTTTATCTATGACACTGTCTCGGTCGCCCTTAAAGTCAAAAGTATTTTTTCGACACGTAAACACATCTTTTATGTATGGCGTCGCAAGATAGTGACGTCCTCTGGGAACCATCGCGTTTTTTGTTTTGTTTTTCTCTGACGCTATTCTTCCATTTTCCTCTCGAAGCCCACTGAAAAGGTTAAAGAAGCGTGCTTATTTATGTATTTCTTTATAAAATCCGGAGGAATTCAAAACTTTGCCATTAAGAAAAACCCTTAAAACTTTTTCAAAAGATTTAAGGGAGCCAGTCACCTAAAAATTCAATAACATTGGCAAAAAATTAAGCGAAGCATGACTTGACGTGCTTGCAGCTCTATCTTAAAGAAAGTGGAACAACGAAACAGATTTTTAAAGTGCACGTGAGAGAGAAACTTCTCTACTTTAAGAGGAGATCCCTACTATTTCCTCCTTAATATCTCAAGTTATTTGCTTGACTAACTAAGAAAAGGGATAAAAATATGGTAGTGGTTACTTTTATAACACACCTAGCTTAAATCCCCCTCTCTTTCCTAACTTAACTTCCTTTGAAGGTAAAGGCAGAAAACTTTCACTTCCTATCTATCGTTTGCTACTTTTTCTTTACATTTCCTCGATATCCATATCCGTAAGTATTTGTACATTCATTTGATCTCATTTTATGCCCAACAATGCACTATTTTTTTTTACCAGTATTACTTCATGTCAGCTTTGGGATTTATGGTTCACTGGCCTTGAAATAATGTGGCCTGTTGGTCTTGGTTCCTTTTTTTGTTGTGCTTTTTAGTACTACATAAACTTTTTTTCTTAAACAGTCTTTCACTCAAGAAGACTTGTTCCGTATGCTGGAAAGAAAGAGAATTGAAGCAAGCATAAGCTGAAACTGTTTTCTTGTTGTTTTCATTATTGTGGGATCGAGTAAATGGGGACATATAGCAAAGTATTGTGCGTAGAATAGAAGCTATTTTTTGTCCTTAAGATCAAGATGTAAGTAAGTAAGAGCTTGTTTGATGATAAAGCCAAAGAATATTCGTTTTTCGTGGTTAATATTGTTCCTTCTTTCTCTAAGAATCTAATACGATCTCATGGTGGAATGTGACACATATTTTCATCTTATGGATTGTGACAAGCATATTTATGGCTTATGGGGATGTGGAAACTCAGAAAAAGGATGTGGTGAACATCACACAGGCATTCCCTTTCTTATCTTATCGTTTGTTTAGGTATTAAGGATGAACGCTTGACCAGAGTTGATCAGCTTAGAAAGACTCGCGCGTTTTTACATGAAAGCCTTAATCACACGTGACAAAAAGTTCTTACCTCGAAGATTTCAAAAACTTCATTGACGTTTCCCATACCTCGTGATCTTTTTATGTGAGGCCGAGACCGGACTGAAGCACTTCAGAAAACCAAAGAAAGTCCTCTACTAACTCATCTCATGAAAAAGAAAAATTGAGAAAGGCTAAGCACAAGGGATGTCGGATCTGCGAGCGTCACAATCAACATTGCATTGGAATGTTTGAAGGATGTTGGGTTGTAGTTGTAAGAGATCTAGATGATTAGAAGTTTTGCTAAAGCAGAGCGAGTAGTAATCTATTTTTATCTGACAAAATGTCTATTCCTCTCTTCTACTGCTAAAAGAGCAAATAAAAGATGTTAGTGGCTTGGGATATAACTATTTTCTAAAAGTTTTAGTGGAATAGTAGAAAGCACTTATTTAAGATCCATAATTCAAGATTTATACAAATGTACTATGATGGTAGAGTAAAAACAATATAATACGATAGTTTCATCAATTGAAACTTTCCATACTCTACATGCTGTATGTGTAATAAGTTATAAGCGAAATCTACAACTTACTTGGGACATTAATAATTCATTAAAATGTGTTTTCTCAGCAACTGAGTATGAGATTTAACATTTTCAACATCAGCACAAATTATTTAAGCTCGAACAAAAGGGATATGCGTAAAGTTTGCGGGGGCTAACGAACTACGCTGAATCGAAAGTTTTGATCTAACGTAGTGAATCACTGCAATTTAGAATGTTCTTTCTAAATGAAACAGTTACTACAAAACGAAATTATGGGTAAAAGATCGCGATAAAGGATTGAGATTACAAATTACACTTAGGTACTTGGCCTCGTGATTCGAGGAAATGTTGAACTTCCACAAAAACATTAAAAATGCAAATGAAATGTAAACTCAAGAAAGCCAAATTCAATTTGATTTGCTTGTTAATTCCTGCATATTTGATTTAACTTCCGGAATAATTTTACCCGGTTTTGTAGTTAATGTTCGTTTGTATGAAGCCAAATGAATTCTTAGAATTGGGGAAATTGATTCTCGATTTTCAGAAAAACGATTAATAGTTAATTTGCTATTTCAAATGAAAAATTGATTTCCACAAGTATTCTGTGGAATATAAAATCCAAACTTAAGTTTAGTTTACGGGAAGAGAATTCAAAGATTGAGTAAGAAGTCTAGTTCGACAACATCAAACTGCCCGACCAGTTGCATGTTGATTGAGCAATATTATTACTTTCACATTATCACAATTTTGTTTCGACAATTCAAAATAATGGAAATTATGGTAAATGCAAAAAATGAGTTTCTCACAATCCCACAAGTTTGTGTCATTGGTTTTTATTATATCAAAAGTTCATTTTTGCCACTTATAATTTGATTTGTCGTCTAGTCCGGATGAAATATCCTAGCAAAACTTAAAAACTAACAAAAATCCTAAAGTCATTTTGTAGTAGATTTCTACAAAAATCATCCATTCGCTAATTTTGTGATGACGCAGTTCTGTTTTTAGTTGCGGATGAATAGGAAACAAAAAATGTTTTTTTATCCTTCCTCTGTAAATAGGCTTTCTTCGTTGCTTCCGCAATGGAGAAAAATTGCGCACCACCTAAAGGATGTTCAACCGCTAATTTTTACTGCGGGAAAAAGTTAAATCACGTAACGTATTTGATTTTTTTTGCTCTTCAACCCTTCAATTTGGGACTATTTTGTTCGGACTTAGTTTTTTCTTAGATTCATGTTATAAACATGGAAAAGCGTAACCCAAAAACTATCGTAAACTTTGCATGCGCAAACTTCAATCTAAGATGGTAAAGTTTGTCTTGCTTTTCTTCAAGTTTATTATGGTTTTTTCATAAAAAAGAAAACTTCGATTTTCTCAAAGAAGTCTATACAAGCCAGGTGCGTAAATACATAGGACTGATTATGCTTGTGGCATGGTAGATCATTGTTATGTCAATGTCAGCTATATAGACTATGATTCATATTCCATTATTTTTCAGAAAAGTCATAAATAAATTAAGAAGGAAATGTGGATTTCTTGATGGAAAAAGCTAAACTTGCGTTTTAGAAATCGAAATTCTTGTACTCGAAATTGAAAGAAAGTTTTTTTAGGATGCGGGATTTTTTCGGAGACCATAATGGAGTAGCTGCTTATGCTTGCATCATATTTGAAGATTAGACGCATATATGAAGATTTATACAGGGAAGCTGAAAAACGATTGGAACATTAGAAGTTGTTTTACCTTTAAAAAGATTTACATTGAACATTATACTGACTAACATGTGAGTGAGTAACATGTACATTTAACACTATTGGATTGCAATGAATGTAAAATCGCAGTTCGCAAAAAATACTATTATTTTATTTTTATTTGTATTTTTTTAGGTCGCAGTTCGCAAAAAATACTATTATTTTATTTTTATTTGTATTTTTTTTAGGTCGCAGCTATCTCTTTACTGGCTGACTTATAGTGAATGAATTAGTAATGGTTTTGATAAAAACGGAACAGTAATCGTGTAAGATAAATCATTCTATTTAAATTTTCGAGGTGATAAACGTGGTACATATTTTTTGGGTTTAGAGTTCTTTAGGATTTTACGACATTACAGGGAAAGATTTTCAAATCACAGATTTGGTGACAGAATAATCTAGTTCGGGACAGAGGTTAAGGGTACGCGATAATGATATGATCATTTATCGATACTAGAAATTTCTTGAGAGCTTTATAACTGTTTGGACCTTTTTCCTGTTCACATTTGGGATATAGGCATTTGCTTGCAAAATTACATTCTTTCTACAATGGTCCCAAATTCTGTTTTCGAATTCAACATGTTGATTTCAACATGAATTTCTCATTAAAATATTTCGGTTAAGTGGAATTTTGAAAAAAAAAATCTGGATGCATTAGCGAAATTATCGTGAAAGTCACGAATCGAATTTCACAGAGTGATTTTTGCAATTGATGTTCTCAGATAGAGCTTTCAGCTGTGATCTCTAGAAATAGCAATGTGTTAAGAAGATTTTTTTCCTGCAATAAATGATCCCAATTTGATTTTATTGGAATGATTATGGGAGTGCTTATGCCCTTTGGTTGTCCATCCTTTCTTGTGGAAAAAATAAGGGAAGTATCTTTAAATGAACTTGTCCATTTTGCTGCCGTTTTTACGACTGTACCTATCCTTGATTTTAATGGTGCTACGAACAGCAAAAAATCCACATTTCACCCCCTCGTTGGGTAGTAAACCATTCCCACGAACGTGACGAGACTCTGACAATGATGCGATTAGGGAAAAGACTTGAAGTAAGAAAAGTAAGTATATAAAAGTTATTGTTAGATAGCTTCACGTAAGGGTTTCAAACTCATGTTTTGTCAAGATAGCGTTAGGTTGAGGGAAAATCTGAGTAAAGTTGGTTAAAGGTGCCACAGCTTTTTTCGTCGGATTGGATCCTCTCCGAATACGCTTCCAGCATCCTTTTTACTGAGGTACTAAAACATTCAGTTAGCTTTAAGCAATAGCAGTAACTATGCTGAAGTTTCACAAAACTACTCTCCTCACGTATAAACTATTCATCGCTCTTTAAATCTGCTTTGAATTTAGATTCTTTGCTTTTTTTGTTTTACCTAGCTTGTTTTCTACAGACTGTGCCTTCCTAATTTACGAGTTTTCCTTATCTTTGTGCGTGCAGAAACAGAATATACATGCATCATTATTTGAGCATCAAAAACATAAGTTTTTGTTTAAGCAAAACTTTCCATTATATATATTTTTCACATTATTAAATACTCAAAGTCAAACATATTGACAAGTCCTACACAAAAAAACTGTTGTACATACGCCAACAGTTAAATGCGCACTACAAATCATCTAATCAGCATTCTGATGGATGATCCAAAAATCATCTTTTCGGTTCTTTGCCTTTTCTAGATTTCTATAAAAACGTGCGACGGGGAACTGCTTTTTCAAATCCTTTCCCCTTTTCTCGTAAAGGAGACAATCGTTTTTATTTGTTTGATATTTTCTTCTCTGATGAGCATTGCATTTGCCCATGGAGGACCTTTGGCTTTTAAAGAGAATAAAATCACTTCATTTTCAAGAAATGGCTACAATCCCATCTTTTCATTTGTTACAACACTTATTTAAAGGGAAGGAAAGGAGAGAAAGTAACGGAAATGGACAATAAAATCGCTTTCTCGGGAAACGAAATTGAAGTCGTAATATAGTTCTAGATGAAATGAAGGTTGTGAAGTTGTTGTATAACCAAGGTACACGTAAAAATGTTCATATGAGTTTTCTATACAGAATGGAGAAAAAATTGTATTTGGGATGATGAAGCTACAATTTTAGAAGTTTCCATCATTTTGCAATCTTCTCCACGAGCCGACACGGATGGCCTAGTGTGGCAATGGTGTTTATGAACACCAAGGTTTTTCCATAGACTTCATATTGGGTCTACCTAGAATTCATATTATTTGCACTTGTGATCAAAATGATTTCTCAGTCCTACTTACATAGTCTTACTTTTTCGTGGAGAATGGAAAGTTGCCTATCCTGTCATTGTCCTCGACATTTTTCTGAATTCGGTCAATTTTTCACCTGCTTCTACTAAAAATAGCCTGGAAATGGAATTGTGATAATGATGGTAATAATATTGGTTGAAAGCGCATAAAACATACGGGTAATTGCCCAGGTTTAATGTCAATTCTAAAATCATTTCGCTATCTTCGACGTCCAGTCTCAGGAGTACACAGTATGGGCTGAGCGGTATTTATTTACCTGTCGTACATTACTTGACTGAGGCGGTTAAGTAACTGATTGTGAAATAGGCTTACAGTAATTTTATTAAGCGTTTAAAACGGATGTGTCTGTTTCTTTTGGCATTGCTTGTAATTTAGATTTGTAGTAGTAATAAATTTTCAAGACACTCGTGTAAATGTAAAATGCAGTGATTATACCGGGTCATGTCCGTTTCAGCAGCGATTTAAATGAAGTACGCGTTTAAAAATGAGTCTAGTCAAGACTTTGGCAGAGCGTAGCCCCTAATTCTTTTTTATCGCCGTTTTGGGTATGGAAATGAGAGCAATTAGTGCATATTTACTTCCTCATAAATAGTCATGTAAATGAGTTTTCTCACAACTTTTACCTAATTGACTTGATTCTCAAGGGACTACTTCCATTGCTTCGGAGTCTTCGAATTGAATATTATAATTTTTTGTCGAAACCCTTCATTCTCTAAAGATACTGGACTACTGCGCAAAATATGAGTTCGAGGACGCTGTACCAATCATCAGCACGCTTTCATGTAGGTACTTGAAAAAAGATGGACGTTTTGTCGAGAAACTGATGGGCAGCCAAATTGACTTTTTTACGTTCCGATTTTCAGCATGAATTTCTGTAAAAAAAGAGAAAGTTTGTTTTGTAAATCCACTTCCCATTCCAATTTTACTTCACCTTTGATTTTGACCTAAAAAGTAAGATTCAATTTATTTAGACGATTTACTCGTACTTTTCAACGGACACATTCATTTGTTGTTTTGTATCCTTGTGATGTTCTAGGTTCTAAACAAATTGCATAACTGTTTCAATATCTGTAACATATGAATGCATTTTCTTACACTACTTAAAAAGTTCAACTTTGGACAGAAATTGCAGATAGTGTTTTTTAAAGAAAATAGGACAAATTCGTATCGTAAAGAGGCAAAATATTTGGTATTAGTGGGATGCGTTGAATTAGTTAAAGTACTCTCCAAGTGGACACATTTAAGCTTACAGAAGTTAAATAATTTGAATGCGTCTAGAGTGAAACCTGGCTTTTTGCTCAACTTTGTTTAAAGTTTTTCTGGGTTCTTTCACACTTTCTTAGATCTTGTGTTATCACTTTTCACAAAAAGGGAACAAAAAATAAGGAAAATGGTTTTCAATCAAACACGCAAAAACTGGCTTCGTTTTTAACCACGGTGTATTGGCTCCTCTGCGTTGTAACCGTCACTATTTATTTAAAAAGTAATAATTAAAAGCCCAGATAGGCAAGTTTGGGAATATGTGGTGATGGGAATAAAGAAGTGCGAAAACTCGGACACGAAGGTACCACATACCATCTTCCTTTGTAGATTTATTTCGTTTGAAAAATTACACATAAGTAAGGCATCTTATACACGCCCATTTCATCCGTCATATTTATTTTCATTTTTTTCTGGGTTTCCTAGAGTAATGCTGTAAAGCTCTAGAGCTACTTACTATATGTAAAGCCCTGGGGATATTCCAAACCGAGAGTTTGCTGTATAAACGGGAGGCCTGCTCTGTTTTGTAGCGTCGCATCCCATGAGTAACTTTTCATTCTTCGCTCATACTTTTTTCTTTAAATTAGAAAGAAATCCAAGGGATTAAAGCTTTTTGTGTAGCCAGTTTCAAAAATTTGAAACAAAAATTGCCTTTCTGAAGATTACAAGACGTGCAATGACTTTTGTACATACACTAAAACTAACACCTCATGAACGAGAGAATACCAATATGCAGAAACCCATGGGGGTCCTGACAGTGATGTAACATAAAGACGAGGATAAATCATGGTTTTACTGGAGACCCATAGATCATACACTTTTTTGCTTACCTTATTTATGTTCATTCCGGGATTTTCATCGTTATCCGTGTACCTACACGTTCTCTAATTTCCAAAAGAATAGAATACCTTTGGCAAAAGGGCATTCCCGGGAAAACGAGACGGAACATGAAAGGCAAATGGGACATAGTGCATTACTCTTTTAAATATAAAAAGAGATAGTACACATTTTCCAGTCAAAGGGCGTAATCCCTGGCGTGTTCATTTTAAAAAAGTCAAAGAACTTATTTAAGTAGAGGTACCCTTTTTGCAAAAAAATTTCACTGAAAAATCTCATAAAAATTCCTTCTACTTCCTGTTAAGAAAACAGTGAGAAAGGCAAAAGGGAAGGGTCAGTCTGTGCAAATAACGTGCTGAACATTACACCCATTTTTTCCCTTTTCACTACACATTTCTTTACACGGACATCATGTAAAATACGAGAGGATAAAAAACGTTAAAAAACTTGGCAATGAACTACCGCCGCGTTACAGGAGAAGTAGAAGTCGTTCTATTCGCATTTTGGCAGACATTCCGGCGAATTTTTAAGACTTACCTATTTCCCCCAGCGGAGGTTTTTACCTAAAATAAAAGCTGTGGATATTATGTAGAATCACATTTCTTTGAATTCAACGCGTGGCTGGTTTGTAAGTTCATTATTTTTATAAAAGGAAATGGAGTAAGCCTTTCAAGAAATGCATAAATGCTTGTGGGCCTACTCCACTCTCAATTAATCTTTTCTTTTTTCCTTTTCTTTGGTGACTTTGTTCCGATAACCGTTCTTTCTATTCTTCTCGCTCTTTAGGAAAATTACTCACTCAATTCATCCTTTAAGATGGAGAAATATAACCCACGCGAGATTCAATTACATATATGGGTCGCACACACACGGAAAGCTTTAATAAGACGCTGTGTTGGCCTGACCCAGTGTGGTGCAGAACTAATTCCGCATCATGGTGAAGTACAGTTCATTATACTTCCTTCCTTTTTTAATCTTATAAAATAAAAGACCAGCTGGTCAAGAAATAAAATGTAGCAGCTGCTGAATCTATAATATAAAGAACGCTGCGATACTTCGAGATTCTAGAACCCGGCCAATACAATGCTCGAATGATATATTTACACTGAAATCATTGTCCCGCCTTTTCGATATTTCTTGTTTAAGAAAAATGTTTTAAAAGTAAGTGTACGGCAATGCACTTGAAAAAGTTACTTAAAAACAACTAAAATTCTAGAAAGGTAAACACGTTTGTTAGTGT
>JAHZMX010001144.1:0-17343 GCA_027743895.1 Seira musarum | reverse complement strand
TAATGTGGAAATCCGTGCAGTAGAGACACTAATGAAATTATCGAGTGACAAAGAACGCAATTTCCGGAACCGTCACGAACAAGATGGTTTCCTTTCCATGAAATTAATTACGACGGACTATCCATTCTGTTCCACTTCCTTATCGATTTTCCCGTTATGAAGATTGAGCAAGTGAAAAAATGGGTGCGCTTTATCCAAATAATTTCTCGTAGTCTTTATTGTCGTTGACAATAACGGTTTTGGTAAGCCTTTTCGAATAGGTACTACTAACAAAATATTATTGGTACGGTACACGGGTCAGGTTTCAATACTTACAATTAATAAGACTTTTAAATGCAGTCACCGGAACAGAAGCAAAATTAAATTAAGACACGGCATTGACATAACTGTACAATCGATACAATTGCGCGCACACACAAACTAAATGTAAACTAAAGGCTTTTGCAATTTGTGCACAGAAAAAAAAAAATATTTTTATGATCCCGAATTCATTTCTTTCCTTGCCCTATTGGCCATCAACCAGAAGAAGAAATCAGGCCAAAACGCTCTGAAAAAGATAGCAATCCTAGGCAAAAAACTGGAAATGACGACATCATTTTCTCCCTTCACAATTGCTCTCACAATCTTCTCCGCCACAGATTCTGAAGACATCCCTGAGGCAGTCGCAGAATCCATCTGACCATATTGGGATCCCGTTCCTGTCACAGCATTCACGGATAATTGTGTCTTCACATAGCCTGGGCTGACCACGGTCACTTGGATTCCCAAATCAGTCAATTCCGCCCTGAGGGAGTCAGCGAGGGCTTGGACCGCATGTTTGGATGCGGTATACGCAGACCTGTCACAGATACTGTAGATAATTCAATCAGTCTAAGGAAGAATTTTTATGGAAGTGAATCATGATGATCTAGATACCTGAAGGGGATTGCTATCTTGCCCTGAATGGAGCTCACGAATACTACCCGACCAGACCGACGCTCCACCATTGAGTGTGCGAGACCTCGGAAATTTGGAGGATTTCTGAACATTTTTGGGGAATCGAGCTGAGATCAGAGACGTCGAGTTGCACTATGGCGGGTACATGAACAGGGCCATACTGGAATAATAATTTGTTTTAAATTAATCAAGTTTTTGAGAATGAAAAGAAATGAGAATGAATCACTTTTCAAATCCCGATTGTCTTCTTACCGTGGTGGTTCTAACGAGGTCAGACTTGACACGTTCCAACTCTTCAACCCTTCTGGAAACAAGGATGAGCCGGCAACCATCTTCGTACAGTAGTTTTGCAATACTCTCTCCAATTCCAGAGCTTGCCCCTGTTATCACGACCACCTAAGTAAATCCAACGAATAAATAATTGTATTACAAATCCACTGTTAAATTGCAAACGTTCCTCTTTTTCTATTGCTGCCAGTATGTCAGATTTTTTCCTACCTTTCCTTCAAGGGGCCTCGGTTTCAGTCCAAATCGTCTTCTGAACATTTTCACAAATTTATAAACAAGATATGGTAATGCCACCGGCCAGAATAAAATTGTGAGGGCGTTCCGCACCGGCCGATTTGTCTCTTCACTATCTGCCGTTGTGTTCATCAAACTGTGAAGGATCTCCGACCCAATTCCCATGTTTACCTTTGTTTGTACTTTCCAGGTTCGCAGTAGTAGTAGTGCTCGCTAATATTTTTCTTACGCGATGGAAATAATTACTTCGTCCTTCCAACATTAAGAGTGGTTATGTTACATGTTTCTGCAATAAAGGGTAAATATTTGTGGTGATTAATAAAACCGCATGACAAGACAGAAGTATATTTTTGTTCCGAAAACTTTGTTGAATCATTACATGTAAGGCAATTACAATTACATAAGGAAAGTGCTTCAAAAGGTCGTTTTTATACAAAATGTTAAAAATTAAACATGTTGGCTTGGCGGTAAAATATGTATGTATGGCATTGATTCTCTTTCTTTCTAATCTTATCAAATGAACGTGATTTAAGTATACGTTTATTCCTTCCACTGTATTTCCCTTTCCGATCAAATCAAATTTCTGTTACACTTCAGATTTAAAGTGGAAACACAACAATGTCAAATATGAATTGAAAATGAAAGGGAATTGGAAAAGAATTCCGATCGAATGAAGGTTGATATTCTACAAATTCAATTCTATTTGTATGTCATGAATTAAGTAAGTTTCCTTATTCCATCGGTACGTTCTTTTTACACTTATAGTACTTTCCTCATGCGAACTAACTCTTTAACAAACCAACATGACGAAGTAATTATGTTATATCAATTGTTTATTTATCGGACATTTCCTAGTAAAATGACCATTTTCTTTTCCCTCTGTTGCATTTGTCTTCTAAATCAAGGTCGTTGCGGAATTTCATCCAAAAAACTTTTTCATTCTGATGCCGGCATTAGTCTTATTCACACCACACCTGAAATTATGTATGTATGTATTTTTGTTTCACATTCCTAACGTAATCTTGATCCTGAACCAAACACGAAACAAACGCACGAAGTTACAAAAAAAAATCCGAAAGCTCTAAATAGATAAAGGAGTACAACGAACCTCTTCTTTGTTCAATCAAAATCACAAACACAACTCGTATGCTCTCTGATATCATATCATTGTTACGTGAAGAAGCCAAATATTTAATCTCTATTTCCTCATCCTACAAGGAATTCTGATCCCTATCGTGTTATTATTGCTTTGGACTCAAAGATAAATATCAATTAACGATTTATATTTGTTATGTAAAGTTCAAAACAGTCTTTTGAGGTTTGAAGTGTTTTGATGAGCATTTTTATTGCTCTCCTAATTCGCTGCATTGCATAATGCAAAGAACATTCCATCATTCACCAATACCAATCCCCGTGCTTTATGCTAACGTGTCAAAAAACACGTTGTTTTATAAGTAGATATGTGTTCTTTATAGTTTAGTCATCCAGTGAGCATGTGAAAAAATGATGAGGAGATGCAAGACCAAGAATCTAAATCATTCGTGATTTCATATTCACTCTTCGGTCTTCAGCAACAGCTACAAAAAATGACCTTCATCATGCGCGCTTGAAATGGAAATGGATAGCACAGCATGATTAAGATGATGATTACGACTATGACTATGACTAGATGTTTCTCTTCTCTTAAGCTCACACGATTGCAGAACAATTTGAGTTAAAAAGACGTTGCATTACTTCAACTAGACTGCAGAGGAATGTATTATGCAAAGCCCACATCCGATTCTGGCGGATGCGTCTGTCTGCTTAAGTAGGCATATGCGCTTCATATGAATTGATCTGGAAATATCGTAATTTATGTATTCAGGCGATTCATATGATTTATGCCAATTGAAGATTTTGAATGATTAATTTCCACGCGAATGTATTTTTATGATTATGAAAATTGTACCAAAGATTGCATAAGATAAAGAAAATGTTTCTGGACATGCTCAAATGAAATTGATTTTACGATTACAAAAGTGATTTACTTAAGAAGTTTCGACTTGAATTTCCAAATTATATTAAAGATAAAGATCAAAAATTCCAGGTAACTAGAATACAATGTTATTACATGGGCTTCTGGAATTTACTTAACATTTGGTCAATATTAAAATATCAACATCAAAGAGGCAGTTTATGAATACATATTTAAAGAAAAAATTTATATTTTTGTGTAATCTTTGCATTTAAAATTTCAAAATGAAAACTACAAGATGATTACTACATATGAAAAATGAAAAATGTGAAATAGAAAAACAAGGATAACCGCTACCACTCACTTCTTACTTCACTCATGTTACATAATCTTCCATATTTTTATACAAATTCAACAAAAGTTGCATTGCCATGATGCATTTGGAATTACGATAAGAATGGTCAACGATCGAGGCAAGCCGGTAATACAATATAACGTTAATAGAATTACTATTACAGTCACAGTCACTAGATAACAATGACAATGAAACCTTCAGTATTTTTTTTTCAGAAAGATTAGGTTTTTAAAAAGATGATGCTAAAACAAAGTCAATTTTTATTTATATTTAAACCGGAAGTAGGTATTTCAATAGTTTTACCTGATATTTCCTGTGGCAGTTCACTAACAAATCTAATTTGCGGTTCTGATTTCCAGGTACACATTCAAACTATTAATTCATTCACTTTCCTTTTCACTTCAAAATAATCCTTCAAATGCCGGGGAATCAATCGTGGACAAATACACTTCTTGCAGGATTTTATACTAACTTTTGACTAGAAAATATAATTCCAGAAGGAAGGAAGACTTTTATGTTGCAGTCACCTGTCTGTCGAGTGTCGAGCTCTTCACAAAGCTACATTGCAAATCCAGTCCAGTCCATTTGAGTCCATCCATGCAGATGTATGACCGTGATGTAATAGTAGGAGTTCTTAAGAGCATGCTACCATTTTAGTGGCAGTTCTCTTCTCTTATGTGCATAACTTGCACATATAAGAAAGAAAATGCGAATATAATATGAAACAGTTTTTGAGAGCTTTTGAATGAGTATATAAGCTTTGTTTCATTGACCAGTTTTAAGCAATCTTTTTTACCGTTGACTGCTAAAAAGTTTCAATTACGTAAACACCACATTCGGTTTTTAGTAGCTTTTGAATGAGGTATCACAAGTCTTATGGTCTTAGAAATATTAAGCCATTATATATAAAAAAATCAACCGTTTTGGCACGGCTGTGGACAGTTGACCATTTTGCAGAAAGTTTATATATAGGTCCTGTGAACTAAAATAAATAATTTGCGATTGTTAACTTAGATAATTAAACATCTATACTTAATTGAAGCCGTATAGACTGGGTCAGAAGTGCTCGTCTAACTTAATTGTTTGACTATTTCCTCAAATTAGGAAAAGACGCAGAGTGCATCCATTCTTTTTACGGAGAAAATTAGCCTAACTCTAACTAAGCAAAATTAATTTGAAAGTGATTATCAGAGACGGAAAAGGAACTTGGTCTATAGCTTATAACATCTTTTTCATTTGGGGTTTGTAAGTTTAAATTTGCTATTGATTCTTCCTCTCTTTGTTTATATAAAAAGTCCTACAAGCGCTTTTATATAGGTAAGATATCCCAAGTAATAAGATATTTCTAGCATGTCCTTAAATCCACACGTTTTTCTTGTCCCAAGAAGAAATGCATTATATTATATCCAAACATATCCAAAGCTCAATCGCGGTTTTTGTTGTTATTACTGCTCGAAATGAAAAGAATTTTACTTTCATGCGACGACTACATGATTTGTCCATGATGACGGAAATCAAGATCACGCCACCCTAAAAACTCGCTTCTCTTCTCTTCTCACTCAGCTTTTTTAAACATTATATGTATGACATAACTTTAGTATCAGAGAGATGAGGTGCATGCAGACAAGCAATACTTTTTTAATGTAAAGTAAAATATATATAAAGCTGTTAGAGCAATTGTAGAGACGAAGCTGAAAATGTTTTTAACAAGTAAATATTATAGATTTAGCGTAACGTTTGCTTGAATTGGATTGCTCCAAAAGCTGTATCTCAACTTCCATAATGTCTTCTGTGTAATAATCTCTGCTTCGTATGAATGCCATAACAGATTGTCTTAACTATGAAAAATTTATAGTAGCTGCAGTACTCTGACTTTAAACTTCTCCTGTGTCATCGACGATTTTTTTAATTCAATTTTTTTACAGAAGCATCACTCCGTTTTTCAAGAGCTTTCGAATTGCCATAAACCATATATGTACATGATCCTTTAAAAAAATCAACTTTTGAACCTGCCGATTTTGCTGAAAATGCACAGGCACCAAGGTCAGTCGGTATGTCTTTCAAGTTTGGTCGTCCACACATGGACAGACAACCAAATTGATTCCAACACTCTGCTGATGCTCAGCTTCATAATAAACTATGCATGTGTTTTAAAGGCCAGAATAAAAATTTTAGTTCCTCCCTTTCCATGATCGAGGCTACATTGCTTCAGAGGATATCATGACGACGAGTTTTTTACGCAGTACCTACAGCAAGCTTAAAAGAGAGGTTTTTTTTCTTTGTTCCTGAGCTGCTAGCTTAAGCTTAAACTTGGATGTCATACGTCTTAAAGCGTTCTCACGGAAGAAAGATGTCTCGATTTCGATGCTTTCATGATTGACATAAAAATCTGAAGTTGAAGTAAATTGTATTAAAAACTGTATTACGTTGCGTAAAATGTACGTGAATGATATTCGAAAGGGTTTTTTCGTTGAGCTGTGTGAATTCTTTGACTGATTTATGTCATTTTAAAGTCTGGCAAATAATAAATCATTAAACATGTTTTTAGTACACGAATTATGCCACACTTAATTTTCCCATTTCAGGTTTGGAGAATGTAAGGTGTCATCATATCTAGTTCGGTATATCACTATTTACATATGTTTGTTCTCAAATAGGCACATTTACAGTTAAACTGTTTTCTAAAGATTCCTTCCCAATGTCAGTCAATTTAGTTGACACTTTGGTCAACCCAAACTAACTTGGTAAAATTTTAAAAACCCAGAATTTAAATATTAAAAAGATGATGTCATGTCATGTATTTCATAGAAGCCAATAAAACCCCGGTCATTACCGAACCGCCATCAGTCACACCGAATTTGATCTACAGAACGAAAGCAGAAAAATGCTCCTTGAAGGAAAATTTTTGATTCCCCTAAATTTCAGGCTTGTATCTTTCCTCAAAGCAATGCCTCTCCGATTCGATCCCACCACAAAAAACTTATCCCATTTCAAAGAGAAATTTAAAATTCAAAAGGCAAAGGCTTGTTTGAATACCCTAATTGTCGCCGTTATAATTATACAGGCAATTGCAGCAAAAGAATTAAAGAAACTCGAGAGCGATATCCTAGCCTTAATAACAATCGACATGCTCGTAACTGCCAATTTCTTCCTTCACGAATGCCGAGAAAAGGCTGCAGAAATGGCCTTCTATTTCAACGATCTCTTCCATTTCCAAACTAAATACAAACATACCAGCGAACTTAATTCTAAACCAAAACGAAAGTTATTGGAAAAACTGAATCTCTTTTTCGCTAATTGTATGACCTTCTCTGCACTCTCCATGCCCTTGGGAATGGTGTACGGTTTGCACTGGTTTCATCCTTGTCAACCGTCGCTTGCTGGTTACATATTTCTCAGGGAATGCAGTTGCTCAGAATTTGGATGGTACTTGCCGCAATCATTGGGAATGGGGATCATTGTGAAGCATCTCGTATTTCTCCTGAATTATTGGACATGGGCTTACTCTTTTGCAGCATGTCTTCCTACTACAGTCGTGTTCCTCATTTTGGGGACGATGGGATTGCGAGACGCCATCAAACTGTAAGTGTTTCAAGTTACCCCTAAAATGAAGATTACGCAATCCAAGTGAGGTACTTTTGACACTTTTTTAAAACAGGTTTGGACAAACCTCTCGTGACAGAAGGACCACCCTTTTTACAAAAATCCTGATGTATAGACATATCCAGTTGCTAGGCACACTTAACAATTCAATACAAAAATTTTTGATCACTTCATATCTCCTTGCATGCATCCCACTTTTCGGATTCAGCTTAAGCAGTTTGGTCAGAGTGTTGAGGAAAAGTGAAAACATCACCACCACATTCGTGTTCAGTTTGACAACGGTTGACACCTTTCTGGGATTGTTGATTTTATTTGGTGGAATGTCCATGGTTTTCACAGAATCGAAAAATGTTTTCCGAGACGAGTCCCGTCGACAGTCAAGAAAGATTGAGAGAAAATGGTTGAGATCATGTACGTTGATTAAAATTATGTTTGGATCGAGTAACTTTGTCGATGAAAAAACGCCCCTCATGTCGTTTAACGAAGGGATAGATTTGACAGTGAATTTGCTGCTATTTGGAAGAAATGAACGAAAATTGTATTAAATTTAACCAGCCTCTACATTCATATATATTTACATAGATGTCATCGAATGTCTGTTTGAATTAAGCATTAAAGTATTCGACTAAATTAATATCCCAAGTACGCGCAACTCGATTCAATTAGTTTTAGAATTGGGCATTTTAATTCTTTACATATAAAATACATTGATTTAAATACGAGTATGTTTTTCTTTATTTATTTAGCTAAATAAGTTTGACAATTATTGTAATGAACATCTCAGATCATTTTTGAAATAGTCTTAAACAACAGCAGTGCTGAAGAATGCGTGAGAAGCCAAGACAAATTCGAGGAATGAACTTGACCTTGATAAGAAAGCAGAAATGAAAGAAGTTCATAATCCAGTAAACCATCATATCTTCTTTTAGTTTCATCATGTATTTCCATCTAACCCCAAAAAATTCAAAGAAGAAAACCAAAATGCACCCGACAAGCGCAAAAATCCACACGATAAAAATAGTCACAGTTTTTCCTTCCATGACAATAATAGCGAGTCGAGGATCCTTCCTTTCTTGCATTGTGACTTGACCTTTTACTAAAACCCGGTCTTGTACTCGTTCCGATGTTGCTGTTGCGAGACCTTCTTTATACCATCTATCAACAATTCCTGAAGCTAAAAGCCTTCTGTAAGCCTTCATTAGTAGGTCGCTTCCTGGGGGAAGGTAAACCACGAATTTTTCTCCAGTATTTATCAGCTCTTTTCCAATATGACATTTGCGTCTGTGTCTCTTCCTCACTTTTCTTGACTTTGCCAACCACTCTCGACGAATTCGGGAGTTTGCCAATTCAGCTTGAGACATGATGTGTGGCCAACCGGTTGTAACAGCTTTTTTATCTCCATACATCAACTGCTCCAAGTACCACGAAAAGTTTTTTTTGTACTCTGCATTTTTTAAAAGTTCATTCATAATTTTTATGCGCTCAGCCACAAACGGTTTTTCGTTCATAGTCTGCACCGCATCCTTAATAATAGCCATCACATAGTCTTGGTCAAATACAAAAGTGTAATTATGCTTGAGAAGATCTGACACTGAGGTCAAAACATCCTCTTTTGGAGGAGAAATCACTTTACTAGTCATCTCACCAGTGTACCAGTTTACAATGGTCTACAGTTGCGAGCATCCAAATGACATATAGCCTCGAGTTCCTTCTTCGTTCACCGCTTCCAGCTTGAAGTAAAACAGAAATTGTAGCAAAAATTGCGAAAGTAAATCCTCCTGGAATTGCTCTAGAATATACCAAGAGGCTCAACATCATTACTGTCAATATAAGAATGAGCCATGTCCATATTTCAAAAGGGTCTGTGAGGAAGGTAAAGTCCCAAATCGAGTCCCATTTTAATTTTGGAATGTCACAATATGCAAAATTATATGAGAGAGATTCCTTCAGCTCAAATGTTGGAAATTCAGAAATCTTATCAGTTGAGTTGGAATACATATTCCAGACATAATTAATAGTCCTTTCTTCACTGTCAAACACTCTCGTTTCTGGAATGACCCTGGGCTGCATTGCAGTTGTCCAGTTGAGACCTCCTTTCCCACCGTGATAGAATCCAGGATGATCCTTTCCAATCAAAGTAGCGTTTATAGCTGATGCTACCAAATTTTGCACAACAATTAAAGTGGACCATGTAGGAAAATCTGAACCATTTGTTCTGTAGTAATCTCGGAAACGATTGTACTTTCCTAGGACGAGGTCAATATGGGCTTGTGACCACTGTGAGGTCATGCCTTGGTCAAACATGAGGTACTTTGGAAACTCTTTCTGCATTTTGGCATGGCGCTTACTCCAGAAGATAAAGAATAAAAGTAATTGTAGCAACATGATGTATCCAAACGATTTAATTGGGTAAATTATACGGATGCTTTCTTCGTTCCGCTGGTCGATGGGCAAACAAAAAACCACTTTTGTCGATTTGGCTAACAACGTGCCGCGTAAAACTGTACCACTTTCATTTTATTGAATGGTTGTTGATGTCGCGCTGATAAATTAATTTAGAATAAGTAGCGTTCGATTTTTGACATACATGACTTGTTTAGGCTATATTACATTAGATATGCATACGTGACATCGATTATCGATTTATCATTTGTATTGACCCAATTTAATGTTGCGCAATTTGTAATCTCAAAAGGTTTCCTTCTTCTCTGACTCTCTATTTCGGAAAAACCATTTAACTTTCCAGCGATTTTCAACTATCAAAATTGTTTTTAAACAACTGCTTTAGTGTTAGTTTTACTTAAAATTTTAAAAAATGCCAAATTATTCATTTAGAAGTAGTTTATTTTTACATTTAGCTAGTAAAAGCATTTGAGTTATTCCGTGTAAATGTTTCTTTTTCAAGAACAAATAAATATATGAAATGAGCCAATTGTCTATTTATTTAAGCTATTCCATATTAATTTAAGTCTTTTTTTGCATGCTTCTGTTGGGAATAGTGATCGAAAACTTCTAACAATAGAACGCTTAGAATCTAAAGCATTTTGCTTGTAAATTGTTTATTCACAGATGAGTGAGTACTTTGGTCATAATGGATTTGTCACTCATTTTTGCGTAGTCATTTTTTATTCAATTTTGCAATTGCCAAAGTATGCAGGCTAACAAATGAAGTGTAAAAATGCGTTATCTGCACTGTCGACCTCAATGAAATGCTTCAGTGCAGTATTTCTGTCGTATCCACCGCCGATCTCAATTAATATCAGTCAATTTTTACATAAAGTCTATTCATTAAGTTGCTAAATTTAACAACGTGGCATTTATTTATTTAATTGATCGATTGTAGGACAAAGATAGATAAATGACATGACATTTCGTACACTATCTAGGATCTAATCCTTCGAAACCGTTTAATTCAGTTGAAATTTGCTAACATATTAAGGCATCACAGAGCATCAAAGAAAATTGTTCTTATTTTTAATATGCCTTTCTCATTTGCTACTACAGCGTGCGATTCGCGTGTAATCTTACTAAACCAATTCACGTGTTTCCATTTTGAACCAATAACCAACCCTTTATTAATGCTAACATATCCATGCAAGGGAATTCATAAAAAGGTAAATTGCCTACTGAGATTTGGAAATTTCATTTCACCATTCCCAGCCAAACAGGATTCCAATTAGAAAACCAAAATTAAGGCATTTTCTCCACTGATTTGATGCTATTATCTTATTTACTGATCTTTCAAATACCAATTACCATCCATCGTAAAAATTTACACCCACTTTCACTTCAAGCCATTCAATTCAATCTATTTGCCTTCTTTCAACGTGATTCTTGCAAATTTAAAATCAATCAAAAGATTGCATTCGATACGATACAATTGTTTGTTGTTCTGATTTTGTCATTTTCAGTCTTTATTTCTTTCAGTACATTTGTGGAAATACATAAAATGTTTTACGCGAGCATGAAAATCATGGATAACTTTATTTCTACGTTGATTTTTTTATTTGTTTGCAAGTCAGTCATCTTCCTTTCGCTATCAGAACGAATTAAAGTCGCAAATTCATCTTTACACGTTCATCACAACCATAATATCTAAGCGTTTTCCCACTTGCAACGTAATCACTTTAGAAGATCAGTTTCAAGACAAGTTTGATTTTTATCCCTTTTTAAATGATCAAGTTTCCAATGGGCAATATTGCACAAAGTTTAATAATCGTTCCATGGAGACGATGGTGAAAGCGTCTACACCTCAGTTCTCTGTGGCTCTCCCATTCCGACTTTCCAACTCACGACGGCACAGTGATCAGTGCATGATTGCCGTAATATTCCTCCAGTTTATCGACCCTGAATCAGTTTCCATCGTCAGGAATGTTATNTTACACGTTCATCACAACCATAATATCTAAGCGTTTTCCCACTTGCAACGTAATCACTTTAGAAGATCAGTTTCAAGACAAGTTTGATTTTTATCCCTTTTTAAATGATCAAGTTTCCAATGGGCAATATTGCACAAAGTTTAATAATCGTTCCATGGAGACGATGGTGAAAGCGTCTACACCTCAGTTCTCTGTGGCTCTCCCATTCCGACTTTCCAACTCACGACGGCACAGTGATCAGTGCATGATTGCCGTAATATTCCTCCAGTTTATCGACCCTGAATCAGTCTCCATCGTCAGGAATGTTATTGCTCCTACATACATGCCTATTGTACGCAAAGACGAGCATCATTACATTTTTGTCATTCCACCAGAGTATCACGAACGTTTTCTGATGATGAAAGAGTTGCCTCATCGTGTTAAATTTAAAATTGCCGTTGGCATAGAAAATTCCGATTCCAAAGCAATTTCAGTTTCAGCAATAAGTTTTTTCGGATCTCCGAATGGATCCCCAATTCTAGTAAAATTCCCAAGTGATTATGATGACCAGGTGGATTATTTTCCCGATTTCCTCTTGAATTTTCATGGAGGATTGCTTCAGCTTTCTTGCCCTATTACAAAAGCTCTTGTAGAGCCAGGATCTCCTGATCACAATAACAATGGAAAACGAGGGAGATGGCTGCATCTCATCGATAAGTATCTGGCGGTGAAGTTCAACTTCACTTATCACATGTTCCTCTCCACTGACAAGAATGGGGCAATTGGAGAAGGAGGAACTGGAGTTCAATTAAAGAATGGGACATGGATCGGCATCACCGGAGATCTTCTCTATGGCCGTGCTGATTTGGGCATTGGTTTCGCAAATACCCCAAAACGATTACCATTTATTGGATTCGTTGATAGTCATTTTGATTTTGGTTGCCTGACCTATGTGACGGGTCAACCAGTGCGTTTATTTTCTCCGGCTGCCATTGCATGGTCGTTTAATATATACACCTGGTGTGCCGTTTTTGCTAGCTGTTTAGCTGGCTTAGCTTTTACTTTAATGGTGAAAGCATTTTTGAAAAGATTTCCTTACTTGGCTGATTATCCACTCAGCGTTTCCTCCCAAATCAGATTGTTGCTGGCGCCCATAATCCAACAAGATTATAGTAACATGCCCTCAGCTCCAAATTCATTTCGTATGTTCATTGGCCTATGGTCCTTCTACTCTATCGTAATCACAACTCTCTACCTCTCAAAATTGACCGTTCTTTTGGCTTTCCCAGTGCTCACCAAATTACCCGAGACATTTGAAGAGTTGGCCTTCTCAAATCTCCAAATTGGTTTCATGAAACACGGAGACTCTGCCTTGAATACTTTAAAAGCAAGCAAGGATATTGTCTACGTCACCCTGGTCAATAAAATGGAAATCATTAATGGGGTCGGATTGGAATGTCTGGAGAAGGTTGTGAATCCACCAAAAAAGGATGACATGTATGCATGCATCGCATATGACTTTGATTTAATCTACCTGAAGGAAAGAAATTTTACTGATGTGGATGCGAGAAAATTTATTACTGCAACGAATGGAAGGACTTATAATGTTTATCCAAGTCTTGGTTTGGAAGCTAACTCCATTTACCGGGTAAACTTTGGAAGGGTTATTGGCTACACTATGCCCGCTTACTTGGCTTACATTTGGGACAAGATGGATTTGTATCAATATGTCCGTCAAGAAAAAAGGAATTGGTGGAAAAGGACTAACCAGATGGACAAATTAAATGATTCTCAGGAAACGGAAGAGGATAGCGACAATCTAACACTTCGTCATATATTAGGAGTGTTTTACATCTTCTTTGGGAGCGTATTTCTGGGATCAGCAACTTTTCTAGTAGAGTTGTTTTATAACAAAAGTCGCAAAAGAAATGTATTTAAAAGCTTGTGTTGTCAAAAATAAAACAAACGAAGGAAATAATAAATTCAAAAAAATAAAATAAAATATTTCTTAGATCAATTAACCTGATTTCGAAAGTTTTAAAAGATACATTGAGACGTTGCTGAAAAGTTCATTCGGGCCTGGGCTGAGATTCTTCAATCAATCCAATGGAACTTATGCCTGGTTTACACTTAATGTGTCCGTAAAGCGGGTTAAAACAATATGACCGCGTTACGGACGTGTTAAGTGAGAGTGTAAACCAGTCATTATGCTATAAATCTTTTAAGCATAATTTGAGACAATATTTCATCAATAAGTGTGTTTACCTAACGTATGCGATCTTTTCATTCATTGGTGACGAAATATGTGGCTCTGGCAATGACACGACAATGTAAAAAATTGGCAATAGACTGGGCAACCTTGAAAGTTACCGACGGGACTAAAATTCCAATGTCTGTTAATAAAAGGATCAACGCTGTTATTCCCCTGATTTCCTCGGACTAGTCTGTCCATAACATATATATTTATTATGTTTTTGTTTTTTACTCTTTTCAAAAGCATTGATATTATCTCTAAACATGTACATAAATAATATAATATCAATAATAATTTATGTCTTCAACTTCAACTCGCTGTAAACCACCAGCCAGCAAAATAACCCCGGATGGAGGTGCTGGTTGCGAAACGTTAGTCCCAAGTAAAAAAATATGTAACAAGCAAATAAAAAATATAACTTTCAAATTAAATGTCACATTATTTGTTTGGTTTACCTTGAGGAAACAAAAATCCGATAGTGAGGTACACAACACAGCATAAAAAACCGATTAGTTTAGTTATATCGTAATCCTAATAAAAATAATTAATTCAAAGAAATTACTGAGACTTACAATTGTTTTCTTGAATTTTTTCAATATGTTTATGAAACGTGGCCATTCCTTCAACCTAACAAAATATGTTGAACGTAGGTATAAAAAGTCTAAAAAAGCAATAAGAAAATTCATGTAAATAGTTGAGACTGTAGAAAAATAACAATAAAAAATATAGGCAAAACTACCTAAAACAAAACGTTTTGCCGATTTTTTAAAAACACAAAATTTTTGAAAGCATAATTTCACTTCTCACTCAACCTGGAGAAGCATTGAATAAGAACATATTTGCGCTTTCCTATCAGAAGTGTATTTAAAAATTCGAATTTTAATTACTGTTCTAAGGCTTGAAAATGCTGACAAAACTATCAAAAAGTAGCATTTGACATGCATAGAATCCTGTATGGATTTATGCCGAAATATTTAGCAGAATGGAATTCGGATTTTACACATTTGGCGCTAAGCACATCAAAACTATCATGGGGTTGTCTAGGCGTTGGGGTATCCAGCATTCTAATTATCACTTTGGGGAACATTTATGTTGTCATCACCCACTACTTTGTTAAGCACAGGCCGTTTTTTAACCCAACACATGCCTTCATTTTTGTCACTGGATCATACTTCTGCATTGCTACACTGCTCGTTGGAAGCATTTTTATGAAACACAAGGAAGACTCTAATGCTGGTTTTAACCACCTCCTATATCTGGACGAGGTCGTCACACGAAGTAAATTTTGCAAACAAAACACAAAATCTGTATAATTAATTAATATTTTCAGAATTTAAAGTTTTTAAATACCATCTCATTACCCCAGAGTGCAAACCAGAGTCATTCAATTCCGAAGGCGAATATCATGTCAAAAATGACATAACTGGAGCGTGTCTGTGCATCACGACATTCTGTTTATCCACTAGCCCCTACTGGATTGTGATGTTTGTCATATTCGGTAATTAAATAAACTTGTGGTGATAAGTAATTCATTATCTGTGCTTTAAACGTCTTTTAATTTTTAAATTGATCCTCAGAGCATTATGACGTGATTGAAGTCCTTCTGGACGACATTCCATTCATTCCAGATCGTGAGTACAGGGATATTCGTACAACACTTTTAATCCTCATTCTCAGGACGATTCTGTTTGCGCCAGGCGCCAAGCATGGTGGAGATGACGAGATCTATCAACTTTTTCATAATGATTGGTTTCATCTTGGTGGAGAATGCGATTAACTGCTGTGGAGTCCTGACAAGACTGAAGGATGACATCCCAGAAATCATTAAGATATACCAGACTTTTACGGTTGCATTCTAGCTACCTGGACAAAGTGCTTGCAGATTGTCTCCACGTTGTAATTACGATGGCATTTTGGGGCACTTGTTTGGGCATTTGGTTCATCATTCAAGGTTATGGAATGATTGATCCAATTATGTATGTAAGTCTGGTTTTTGGAGCACTAGTGGCTTTAATTTTAGCAGCTTATGGGTTTCAAAAAGGAAAAAATGGGATCGTTATTATGGAAGACTTGATTTCATTTTGTGTGAAAGACTCCAGGTGTCAATATGTCCGGATGAGAACAAGAAAAAAATTAATTCAGGTTAAGAGAGCTATAAGCGTTAGAGTGATTAGGGTTAGGTTTGGTAATTATTTCCCGATAGGAAGAGACTTTATTCTGGAGTATTTCGATAGTTTGGTAGAGAGGGTAGTTGACTTTATCCTTATGTTTGATATAAACGTAATTAACCTTTAACTTCATATTTGGAAATGTTGAAAAGCTCTGGATAAGCATAATTACTGTCATTTTTCTAAAAATAATATAAAATAAAATATGTACTGGGTTTTTAGGGAGGGAACAAATGTATAGTTATGCAATAAAATAAATCCATCTACTATCAAGTAATTATAAATAAAACGGCACTAGTATGCCTACACCAATATTATTGTCATTGTCTTAAAATAAGCACTAAAATTTTATTGAAATTATTATTAAAATGACTTCCACATTTTAAATTAAGATTTCGATACCTGATGTTCAAGCAAGCAAGGTATTTAAACTTTTAATGCCATTTTGATTCAATGCACTTATTAAGAAAAAAAGAGAGTGTGTTTGTGTTTGGAGAATGCATCAAGAATCAAACTGAAAATTTCTTTGTAGAGAATCATGAATGAAAATTAACATGAACATTGAGCTTAATTACATAATCCTTTTTTGTTTTCTCTCTGATTCGGGCTTATGCAATATCGCTCATCCCACTTTTTGTTGTAATAGCAGTAATGGCTTGAAAGATTTCCACCCTTGAGAAATGAAAATTACAAACCCGCTACAATTTGATTAACCAAATTCATTAATGGCATAAACTGCTGAATCATCATATTCCTTTTTTTTGTTTTTAGATACAAATTGAAGCAAAAACACTGGTTGACAAAATGAGTAAAAAGTATGAGTTTAGAAAAGAAATCCTGGCGATTTGAATTTGAGGTGTGTTGGTGTTATGTTCTCCAGACATGTGATTTCATGATTAGTTATAGTATGATCAAGTCAGAGGTAAATGTTGCAAGATGAATGCATACACTCAATAGCCAAGGTCTTCCATGCCCATGACTATGACATAATGTAATAGAGAAAATAAAAAGATTATTATCTACACATTAAAATGCAATCATGACTTAGTATTCTCATTGTTTGTTTAATTAGGTGTGCTAATACCCAACGGGTGCAATAAAAGACCATAAGTGATAATCAAGTTTCTTCTACGTTCCATGTAAATGCTTGGCAATGGCAACAATTACAAAACAATGCAAATCCATGTCAAGGC
>JAHZMX010001143.1:0-19536 GCA_027743895.1 Seira musarum | reverse complement strand
TGAATGAATTTAATGCACGTGATTCTTCGTTCTGAATCTGAAACTTTGAATTCCGACACGAACGTGTCGGGCCTTTGCTAGTGATGTATAATCTGTTGGTCGCATGACTAGCAGAGGATGCCGCATGTACTTACTATTAGTGTTGGTAATTTTAACATAGGAAGTCTAAAAAAGTTAGGCGACATGACAATGAACTAACTGACACGCAGATCAAAGGTCACCAATGAATCGTAAGGAATTGAATCTTTATCAATTCTCTAAAGCGTCGTTTAAGAATGCTTTTTACGTCTATTCAGCAAAATAAAAGCACGCTAAGTGCATTCATGGCTGATGTGGTGAAGTTTTGTTTACATTGCGATTTGCTGTTGCCTTCCTGCTGACTATTTACGGAAAAAGTAGGTGATAGGTGATTATATTTACGGTTGCTTTGAAATAAATAGGAAGAGTAAGCGAAGATCAGGGAAAGCGTAAATGCTATTCGTTATTCTTAAACAGTGTCGAAGGAAGGCACGACGACAGCTCAGCTTCCTTACGCGAAGAGATCGCCAACCATAAAAATCATAAAATACGCTAAAGAATCAATTGCCTTGGAATTTCCTACAGGTGGCATTTAATTGAAAGCTTTAAAAAGTACAAACAGTAACTAAAAATGTACTAAGACACGTTGGTGCTGTGCTAATGGCTTAAATTTTGATACACGAAGTCTATCACGAATTATATATGATTCAATCACGTGGGCGCTGATTGCAAGCAGATAATGAAATAAGTTGCTGTCACAAACACCACCTGAAATTGCAATTTTAAAAGAAATACTCAAATTTAAGAAAGCGTAACTCCACCAATTAAAAACAGGAAATCAATATCTTACATTAGCCATTGCAACGTAGGATATAGGAAAAACATTGCCAGCCTTCAGCGAGACCACCCTTTCATCAAGGTCATTTAAACACTGGGCGACATGGTCGAGTGGAATATTTTTCCTGTTCTTCTTCTGCGATATCCAAGACTTTAAATATGACACCTAGAAGATTTAAATATACTTATAAATGAGGCATTAAAAACAGCAAAATACTCTAATAATTTTAAGCAAAATCTAAAAATTCGAATTTCGTTATCAAATGTATTTTAAAGTACTTTGTCAGCCGCATCACTGGCCACAAGCAACACAATTGTTGAAAAGCAGACATAGTAGAATGCCATGAATACGCTCCACCAGTACATTTTTTCTGTGAATATGTCATCAAGGTAGGTGGAATACGCAAGAATGTACCTCACAATGTACCATGTAAACGCTGTTCCGAACGTTTCATTCATTAGATTTGTCAGAGTTTTCAAGCATTCAAGATATTTATAGACATTTTCCCATTCTAGCGTTTGGTTTGTTTCAAAATCTGTTGATTTTGTCAACGTTTTGACAAGAAAAACATGCGCGTTGTTAGGGTGATGCTTATCGTCGTGGGTTTGACTTTTGGTAATTACTGTAAATATTTCTTGTGTTTGGAGTAACTCTTTGAATGATCTTGCCGGAATCCAGAACGTGAGGGCAATCATTAGCATAAAGAGTTCCAATAATATTGACCAGATTCGTCTACAAAAAAATGTATCAAAATATATATGTGAATTAATTTCTGAATTTACTTTTTAAATCATTTAACTTTTTGATTGATCAGTATTGGAAGATAAATTAATTTTAACAGTCTTTTGGGGGATATCCTCAAGTCAGAGATTTTGAGTTCTGGGAAGAAATTACCTTTGGAAATATGCAATTGCCGCCAACATCTGGAAGAAAATTGATAGTCCTCCGGGTTTATCGTTTGAGTACTCCATGAAGAAAGTATGATATCCAGCTTTCACCGCTTCTTTCCACCATCCACCCAAGGTCCAATGTAACTTATGTGAATAGAAATATCTTCCCTGCACCCAAGCACAAATCCCAATTCCAATATTAAGAAAGCAAGCAGGAAATAGTAAACGGCTATCAGTAAGATAAGACTGTTTAGCATGTGTGCATGAATGAAATGTGTTTTGCTCCTCTTCTGCAAGGAAATCANTGAGTACTCCATGAAGAAAGTATGATATCCAGCTTTCACCGCTTCTTTCCACCATCCACCCAAGGTCCAATGTAACTTATGTGAATAGAAATATCTTCCCTGCACCCAAGCACAAATCCCAATTCCAATATTAAGAAAGCAAGCAGGAAATAGTAAACGGCTATCAGTAAGATAAGACTGTTTAGCATGTGTGCATGAATGAAATGTGTTTTGCTCCTCTTCTGCAAGGAAATCAAGAATGCTGAGGAGACGCTTTTTATCAAACCAGAGAATCTTGATTACACATGACTTGAGCAGGAAATTGACAATTTTTAGTGTAAATATAAAGTATTCTGTGGGATTGCTCTTCCTTTGCGAAAACGCTGTACGAATCTCCCTTGCCAACCAAAATAAATGAAGTATTGCAAAAACTCCACATACGATTTGGTGAATTCTCCAGAATTTTGCATGAAAATATTTTCCTTGTGGCTCTGTCGTGTTACTTAGATTTAAACTGTTCCGAGATGAGAAACGGTAGGGAGAGCAACAAAAAATAAAACTCGTATCAAGAAAGCACGTGAAAATATTTTTCAAACTTTTACCCATTTCAAAGAAATCTTAATACATAAATAGATATCGTGCATTGTGATTTAAAAAATAATAATACGATGCAATTCAAATAAATTTTTGAAGTTAAGGGTTGATGTGCTATATTTAATTATTACTACACGTTTAGAAAAACAATGGTTTATGTATTTTGTAATCGAGGTAGACTTATTTGGTATTAACCGAAGTTTTATGCAAAGTTGGTTCAACCAAAATTCAAACTTCAGCACCGCATTGAATTTGAGGCATATCAATCTCATCCAGCATTTGAAATAATCAATAATGTTTATAGCACTTGAAAGAATTTATGACGCCTATAAGAAACGTAAGACAAGACGATAGTCTGGATTTGCAAATGAAAAGTACCTCAAATTTACATAAATTCCATTGCCAGAGGAGCTGGAAAACTTTCCACGGGCTCGTAACATTTAACAGTATTATAATATAACAGACCAGATATGCATACTTATAATGATTAGGTGAACGCTGCTGCTTCTACCTACTAATATGTATGCATGTATTTCCGTAATTTGCCACTTCGTGCCATTCGGCTGGCTAAACCGTCAAGCATTTTTAATTGTATAATAGGTTAAAATATGCGTGTCAATATTTAGATTTGTTACAACTGTCACAAAATATCAAATTTCTCAATGTCCATCGATAATAGTGTTCCTTGGCCAAGGAACGCTATTCATTTATTCATACTTGCCTGCTATATGAATAAATGCACATACTTACCTGGTTGACCTATTTTCAACGAAGAATCTAAAAGCGCCCGTTCACGGTAATTGACATACAGCTATAATTCCAGAACTTACGAGGGCGTCTAAAAAGACGGTCAGAATTTAAGCTTTTAATTTTGCTACTACCGTTTAGAGTTATCATTTCCACAGAAGGACAAACCAAAATCAATACTACACTGATAACTGCCCAGGGTCGTTATTGGCAAGTACCTCACTGTATAATAAAGTTTTGTAGCTACATATAAATTTGACATTAGTTACTGACATTATCGTATCATACTGTTGCGATGTATTGTGAATAAGAGGTTTAAGACTGTAAATGCAATATGAGAATATTGATGTTGACAATAGATTCAAAATGATCATGTGGATGCCTTTGACTAAGTTTAACTAATGGTAAGCTGTAAGATTACGTAAAGTTATGTGTGTATCACAAGAGAAGTACGATGGGAATGATTTATCTGTAGTAGCTGTTGCTTTAACTGGTGCCATGCGCAGATTGTAAGCAAATGATGAAGAATGTTGCCATTACAAACACCACCTGAAGTTTCAAAAATGATCAATTTGTCAAAAGTAACTTTAAACACAGTCTCGCCAAGAATAAATGGTTGTGTGAAACTTACATTAGCCACTGCGACATAAGACAATGGAAATACATTGCTTGCTTTCAGAGAGGCTACTTCAGTATCAATGTCATTCAAAGCTAATATCATTTCGTCAATGGGGATATCCCGTCGGTTGTTTGCGTGAGAAATCCAAGATCTTAAAGACGTCATCTATCAAATTAAAATGCTGCTTTAAATTAAATAGAACTACTGGATAATATTTCTCAATAAAAATCAATTTAGACTTACTCTATCGCATGCATCAGCCGCCACGAAAAAAACGGTATTTGACATGCAGAAAGAGTAAAGAAAAAGGCAAATACTCCACCAACTATTTTTTGCGGTGAATACTTCATCGAAGTAAGTGGAATATCCCAGAATGTATCTTATAATGTACCAAGTAATCGTTGTTCCAAATGTTGTGTTCAATAAGTTCGTGAGCAGCTTCAAATTCTCCAAGAATTTGTGGACATCACTCCATTTTAGTTTCACTTCCGTTTCAGAATCGCTAGGTTCACATTTCATAGCTGCATCTAGAATGAAACAATTCAGGGCTTTGCTGGACGTTATTCGTTCATTACCGCCCATAGTGGGAGAAATGGAATTTAAAGTTGCTCCAGTTTGGTTTGTTGCTTGGTTTTCAAGAACAGCTTTAAAAGACGTTGCGGCGATCCAGAACGTAAGGGCATTTATTAGCAAAATGAGATCCACTAATGCCACCCACATGCGCCTAATTAAAAGTATGAATAATTAAAATTTACAATACAGACAAAGTAACGAATTTTTATGTCGACGCCCAACAAGGACCTTTTCTATTTGACCTCCAAACACTTAGTTTACTTTACCACAGTTAGGCCCCATTGAGAAATTTGGAAACAAATTTTAATTCTGCTACCCTTTTTTTACCTGTGAAAATTTGCGGCCATCGCCAGTATGCCCATGAATATTGAAAGCGCCTTGGGTTTTGATGTTGAATATTCCATGAAAAGAGCGTGATATCCGGACTTCACGTGTCCTAACCACCAACCTTCGAAACTCCATTGCATTTGGCGTTTAAAGATCCATCTTGCGTCTACCCAACTCGAAATACCAAAACCAATATATATTACACAAATTATGTAGATGCAACGCTTGTCAGTTAAATATCTCACAAGCTTTGATGAAACTGGGGGTAATCCTTCGTTTTCATTATTTTTCAATAAATTCAGAATTCGCAAGACTCCGTCCTTGTCAAACCAGATAAATTTAATAACATATGCCTTGAGAACTAAAATGACAATTTTGTAAGCAAATACGAAATAGTCAGTTGGATTTGCTGCCCTTTTCATAAACGCTACGCGTATTTCACGTAACAACGTAAGAATATGGAGAATTGTGAATAGGGCACAAATAAGTTTATGTGGTTTCCATGAATTTGCACGAAAACGTGTTCGGGACTTTCTTGTTGCATTAAATAGGACCTCGTCATTCCCGTCGTCCTGAGATTCTGAAAAACGGTAAGGCGAACAAAATAGAAAGAAACTTGTATCGAAAAAACAAATGAAAAGATTTAGTAATCGTTGTTTTCTATGCATTTTCAAGAGAGCTTTAGAAGATCTATAATGAGTTCAGTAATGTGATATGTCTACTATTTACAATCAGACGCAATCACAATTGCTAATACCGTCCAAGGCGTTGTTTGATTCTGAATAGGGAAGTTTTGTTGGCGCCTTCGAATTTGTTGCTGTCCCATAATTAATTACTTTTCTTCAAAATATTATTCTTATTTGTTCATTTCACTGCGAGACATGCTATTGATTTATTTTTCATAAAATATGCATTGAATTATCAAGTACGAAAACAAAAATCTCTTACGCGACCATAACCTTTTTTCGTTGAAATAGCTCCACCTTAAAAACAAAAGCAGGAATAGGACCAGCTCTCAACATTTTTTACATGTTAATAGCAGTTTATGTTATTAATGTTTTAAACCAACGCCTTCAGCGAGATAGTAAAACAATTTTAAAGTGAAATAATATGCAATATGCCGTAAAATGCAATGATTCTATGAATGTTATTTTCCAAGATTTGCCGATGCCGATTGTAATTAGATTTTTTCATACTATTCGCTTGAGCTTGGTTGTTTTGATAAACCATGCTTTTCATCTTATCACTGAAAAGAAAAATTCAAGAAATTCTTTAAAATGTCAACAGAATTAACGATTTTCAAGCAATTCAGTTCAAATTCAACGCATTAGCTTTTCAAATTACGGATTTTTAAGCTTTCCATTCCATTCATAAAACTCAATTTTAAACCGATTTTGATCGATTGATTGATAGAATTTTATTAAAGTGTTACTCAGCATCAGAATTAACAAAAAAAACTGCTTTTCATGCCATAACACTATTCATAACATTATCAATGCTTGACAATGTTTGATTCTTGACTTTTGACTTTCTTTTTCTTTCTCACTTAGATTGAGATTCTTTTCGTTTTTGTATTTGTAAGCGATTAATAAAACCGTTCCGTTATTAAACTAGGACTATTCTTTCACCGAAAAATATTAACGGAATAGTTTCTTCTATAAATTAACACATTTAATTCTAAAGAGATTTAAAAACGTTTTAGTTTGCTCATTAAAAACAACCGATTTTTATTTTTACTGTCCTGTCTATGACGGGCTACCTTGGATTGTACTCTGACAAAGGAAAAAAATACGGATTTGGATAAAGTGACAGTTTTTTTAAAATTCTGTAACGGATTTCATTGGATCGTTTTCAAAATATAATAGGGAAATAGTTACGGATATTGATAAAATAACGGATTTGCATTTTGTGGTTTGACTCCACGAGAAAATTGGAATTTTAAAAGTAATAAATCAGACAAACACGTTACTGATGCTGTGGTAATAAGAAAGATAATAATTTTAATCTGTTAATTTTCTCTTAGCATTGCGTGCGCATGCTACTTCTGCCGCGTTCCAGCCGGATCGGGTTCCTCCAAAAACTGCGTAAGATTCATAACTTGTTCCCCCAATCCATTCAAATGACTTTTAATATATCCATGGCTCCAAACTCCACTCGATCCAACCTAAGTGCGAGCTCTGCGGACAAGTCTGCAGTGACCTTCTCAAAGTTTCATTTCTCTGGAAGGATTCCGCTACCAAAGCGTTGAGTTGCATGTTTTTTTCCTCCACAGGTGTCCCGAGCTCGTCGTAGGAGAACGAGACCGGGATAAAAATTCCGTTAGAGAGGTTAACTGTAAGTGTTACTAAAACCGTTACTACAACAGACCTTTGTATTTATAAGTTCCCTATCAGCCTTATCGCTCATCGCATCCAAACAAAAGCATTTTCTTCGTGACCATCGAAGCCTCAAGGACCCTTGCAGTATCGGAAATCTGATCGATTCTCTTCTTTTGATCTGCACATTCTATAATGACGTAGGAGCGGTTATCAAAAAGCGTTTAGATATCCTCCGCTTTTGCACCGTCCCCTCCATCTGTGGTCGACGTGCGGTCCTCTTGCGAGTGTTCCACGCCTTTCTTCAGGATGACCGCGGCCAGTGATCAAGGCTTTGAGTTGTTTGTCGGGGATTTTATCTAAAAATAAATAAATTGAGTTTAACATAAAATGAACCGGAAGTTACCAATTTAACGACTGGCCTGGCCTTACGAAGTTTTTCAATCATATTTGGAGGAATTTTCTTCATCAACATATCCTGTTTCATAACCTTCAACGCCAACGATTCCTCTCTTTATTCCTCAATATCTTCTGCTCCCAGAAGGCCCCCAGTCCCAGTCGTTTTAGAATGTCTTATGACTTCTTTGATCTCATTTCCTGTCGAGTCTTCTCCAAATTAAGGAGCATCAAACTCTTCATTTCCTCACGAATCAAACCCGCCACATCTGAGACGCCTTGGACTGCGGTGGTTGCAGTCTGTTTGGAGACATCTACTCCAAACTCTGCACCCTCAGGTTTCTCCTGCTTATCCTCAGAACCCATCAGGTCTTGTAGGGCTTCTTTCGCTTTGCGGCTATGGCTATGCAGTAGGGACATGCACACATCAGGACCTGGACAGGGTCCAGGGCCGGGGCATTGTACAACTTCGTCTGGTACAGCCTTGGACTTGACATTCTTCCCATCCGATTGCTGGACGACTGTGATACCTGCAGGCATATGCTGACGCTGACCAGGATATATTCCGGGACCGAAGCAGGTCTCAGGACCATTATTCGTTGGAAGGAATGTGGAGGGATTTTTTGGTGCTTACTCATTTGCTGACTTCCAATTTCCTTAAATAATTTTTCATAAATGAATTCCATCTTTTCTTGGATGTCCATTGCCATTTTCTCTTGAAGACCCTGTAAATGCCTGTACTGCTTCTGCATTTCCCTCTGAACAGCATCCGCTGCCATGTTGGCCGCCTCCTCAGCCGTAACGGTCCCCAAATACTCCTCCAGCGTTACGGGAGGTGGGGGCTCCACGACAGGCATATCACTTATGTGGACTGCCAAAGATTGGCCTGGCCTCTTCCCAGATTTCCTTTCTTTGTGATGCCTGTGCTTCTTATCCTTACCACCCCGGTGCCTTCTCGCACTGGGTCACCTCTTCCTCTCTTCTTCTTCTTCATGATCGGAAACGATAGAGTCGCGGTCGGTGTCTTGAACTTGATCTGTTTCCTCCTCTTCTTCCTCCCCATAAGTCTCCTCCGCCCCCTCGTCGGATGTTTCTTCTTCGCCTCCACGACTTTAACGGTGAGTAATTTTTTGTAACGTACTTTAACGCCTTACCTCGATAATCTTGTAGGCCTTCGTCCTTCCTCCCCCTAGAGCCTATGGATTTCATCGATTTGTTGCTTCGTAAATCTTTTCTCTATCACGTCATCCGGAATTGAGGCAGCTTCTTGGGCACTCAACACTTCCGCAAGTTCATAAGGCGGTAGCTCCGTAACCATTTCGATTTCCTCATTCGACAATTTCGATTTCTTCGGCTCATCTGAAGGCTCTTCATCTACGTCGTCGTCAAATTCGTCATCAACTGACCCTTCCCTTTGGAGAGGACCCGCGTCAACGACCCTTTGGAGAGCTTATTGCTGTTCTGGAGTGAGTTGCTCGACAATTTCCGGAGGAAGATGTTTCGCTTCGGAGTAAGTCATTCCTTCAATATCCTCTGGGGTTATTTCACTCAACTGAGATTTTGTCATTGAAGGTAAGCCAAAGATAGATTTTGCGGGGGATCGTTCCTGGTATCCTTCTGGAGGCCCTTGCTTCAATATTTCCTGAAAAGCATCCTGAACCGATTGTCTCATTTTCTCGAGGACGTGGGGCGGAATATTTTTTGCTTCGTCGTAGGTCGTCTTCTGAATCACATCCTTCGATCGTAGTTCCTTGAGTTGGTCTGAGTTCATTGAAATCATTCCCATTTTCTTCTTCTTCGCTTGGGCCTTCTCCTTTTCCCTTTTTGCTTGAAGGTCCTTCCGAGAATGAATCGTTTTGCGGGACCACGTTCCATGACCTTCCTCACCATTTCCCTATTCTCCTAAGCCATTCAATCAAGGACTGATTTGGGGAGGTGGAGAGCTTCTTCGAATGGCATCTTATCCAAAATATCACCGGGGTCCAGTTCAGCAAGCTCCTCACCTACTTGACATGTTCGCCACTCCCAGAGGCAATTTCGGAGGTTCCGGCAGTTTAACACTTCTACGGATACTCCCGAAAGCCTTCTTCTGATCCACTGAGAGTTGCTTATAGATCAGGGGCGTCATCCAGGTAAGGTCTTCGGGAATGACTTTCTCCATAATTGGAAGTGAAATAAAAAATTTAAATATGTCTACAACGGTCGAAGGGACGTAGGGTAAGTTTTACTTTCGGTGGCCGACATGTTCATAATCTCTCCCGGTGGAACTGGGACTGGGATTTGGAGGTGGGGGTCTCTCTTTTTGGAAGGTTTGCGCTGCACGTTCGCCGGCTTCCTAAGGAGGAGGGCCTGCAGGTTCGGGTCTTGCTCCGGCAGGAGGGGGTGGTCGTCTAAACATCGTTGGAGGTCGATCCTTCTTGAAAGCCGGGAGTTTGCCGAGGTCGATACCGAGTATCCGTTGCATATTAATGTTTTCGCGATCTTGTTTCCACTTGAACAAATCATCGACCTTGAAATTATAAGAAATTTATTAAGCTGATTTTCTTACGCCCTGCTTAAGTTCATTTATGTCCCTTATCATCACTTCAATGTCATCATCCTCTTGTCCATATCTCTCTAACAATTTATTTCCCTGCAGCTTTGAATCAGAACTTGTCATTTCCTGGTCTATCGTAGTCTTCCTGTACTCTTCTAGTCAAACTTAACTTTCCAAACATTTTTCGCAAGATCCTCAATCAAACTCGCCATTTTCTGGATAGCCGATACGATTATTCAGTTGGATAATTTGCCACAAATTCCCCAACGAAATGGACTATGCCCTCTTCGCCTCTGCAATTAGATTCTCATCGGTTGAGAGATCGTTGAGTACATCATGTTGCTTCTCCAATCACTGTACCTTCCCAGCCAAATGGTCATCCTCACTGCACTGGTTGCCGTCTCGAAGAAGGATTTCCTTCCCTGAAAAGTAGTTGGCGCACTACCCCCAACAGGTATCAGGAGACCCTGACATTTGGTAATACAAAATAAAACGAATAATACATGTTGGAATGGAATTACTTTCAACGCATTTGATAGTCAATACATAATTAAAGCTGATCTAATCAGTGTGTCCAGTACATGCAATTATGCAATAGTTGAAACTGTTCCCTTGTGAGAACGGACGCTGGTTAATTTCGGAAAACCACATTGAAAACTCACAAAACTGTCAAAATGCACGTTACATTTGGTAAAGGAAATTTTCGTTGTGGTTTTTAATTTAAAACTTCCTTGTATTTTTGAAGACTAATTCCGACATATTTTTAGTCACTTTTTATCTCACTTGCTGAAGTATCCTGAGCGCGCACGATCAACTGTCTAACCTAAGCTACGTTGTCACAATGAAAGTTTTATTAATTTCTATTTTTTACGGCGGATTGATTGCAATACCAGCAATATGCGTGGAGTTCAACCAAAACTTGGTGGGTGTTGAATTTACACCATATGTAAAGGATGCTGAAAACGGGGCACCAATACCTGGAGGTCATACCTACACATTTGAAAATATGAGAAGGGCTTTAGAAGTTACTTCAACGAAATTTACGAGGGTCACTACTGTCAGTATGGATTCAGGACCTGCTAGTAAGCCAAGAAAAGTTGCTAAACAACAATGTTTAAATGATTTTGAAAACCGATGAAAGTTGCTATTTTTAAGGAAATTATCTGTAGTGTAAATGCTCATACTTAAATGGCTTTGTTTGACTGTTTCCTTAGGACGGTATACTAAAAATAGCACATACCTTTACCAAGCACTCGTGAGAGCAAGGACCGGTGAAGCAGCGGCTCTCATAAATAAGCAGAGAGGGAGGAAATCATTAACAGTTTACCTTGGAATCTGGGACAGGGATAATTTCAACAAAGACAGCCTACGATTGCATACAGAAATTAATGTTGCAGTCGAGGCTGCCCAACTAGCAAATTCCATTTATCCCGGGACCGTGCAAGGAATTATGTTTTCAAATTACGCCAATGGAAACTTGAAATGGGCTACTTCAGTAAAATTTTGGATAAGTAAACTCCGTAATATGACTTCGAATACGGACCTAAAAATTGGAGTAAGACAAAGTTGTCAAATCTTTTTGGAAGACGAACCTATTGATAATGATGCTGGACAGAACAAATCAAAATCAATTCGGTTTTGGAAACTGATAAGAGAAAATGTCGAAGCCGCCGATTTTATAGTGTGTAATTATTTTCCTACTAGCAAAACTGCAATTTTTGGAGCTAAGTATGCATTCCAACAAATTCGAAGTACCATTTTGCGTTACCGATCTGAAATCAAGAGAATTAACGAGGAAATAGAAGTCATGTGGTTTACGGCTTGGCTGGGTTCTAAAAACGAGTCGTGGCAAACACCAGATAACATCAGAGATTATTGGACGGAAGTCGATAAATTTGCGACTGATGAATCTTTCCTAATTTGGCTAGCTACTGCAATTGATAATCCAGCACAGGACTTCATATTTCGGGTGGTGGAAATTACAAGAAAATGATTTCATTAATAATGCATCAGGTTACATAGAAAAAATTTCTGGTAAGTTTCTGGAATTTATTTAATCATTCTAGCAAGCTTCGTAGCGTAATCTGATGATGGTATCCTTTGTAATTGAAAGGAAAACCAGTAAATTTAACTCTTCTGAATGGAGTTTCTGGCCCAAGTCAAAATCCAAGTAATACTGAACTGCCGCACGATAAAACTGATGAAAAAGGAAACCACAATTTCGGATTGGTGGTGGGATTGATAGTCGGTTTTTTTGCTATGGTCGCGATTCTTGGAGTTGTCCATTTTGTGGTGTTAAGAAAATATAGGACATTAAAGTCAACTATTTTGACGCAACAAGAAATCAACGAGTTTAGATCTGGGGTCCCAAATGACTATAAAACAGACGGAGGTACAAATAATGTTGTCCACATGTCGGCCATGAAACTACCTTATGACAATGCATTGGAAATTCCAAAGGACAAACTAGAAATTTGTGAGTACGATGCATTTGCATCCGTCTAAAATAATGTGCATATTCAATGCATATTTCCTATGTAAACTAAAATAGGCTTAAGAAAACTTAAGAACTGTTTTCTATTAAACATTTCCAGGTTGGGACCAAGTGCTTGGAGGCGGACAGTTTGGTTATGTGTGCAAAGCATTATTAAATACCGGCGAGGAAAATGCAGTGGCTCTTAAAATGGCAAAACGTGATGGAGGTGCTACAGCTTTAAAAGGTATTCTCTCTGAAATAAAAATTCTTGCCTACCTGGGGTCCCATCCCAATGTGGTTACTATATGCGGAGCTTACACCGCAGAAATAGCCCAAGGTGTTGTCTATCTCGCTCTTGAACTTTGTCCGTTGGGTTCTTTAAAAAATCATTTAAAGGAGCTCAAAAATGCTCCGTTAAAGCCAAAAAGTGTTGAGTAAGTTGAAACTTCAATTTTCAAGGCCAAGAACATTCATAGACTCTTGGAATGTATTTCATGTAAGATATTCTTAATCTTAATTTTGTTTTTAATATCCAGCGGTTTAGACGACGTCTCAGATTACGACACAATTCCAAGCAATGCCATTCCATTATCAAATTTGATTCGTTGGTCTTACGAAATTGCTTGTGGAATGGAACATCTCGAGCAGATGGATGTACTTCATGCAGACCTTGCCACAAGGAATGTTCTATTAACTGCGAATGGTACTGCCAAAGTAACAGACTTTGGGTTGTCCAGACGTTTATATGAATATTCAAATTACACCAAGCAAACGCATGAGCCATTACCATGGAGGTGGATGGCGTATGAATCTCTGAAAAATATTGAATTCTCGGTAAAAACCAAAGTGAATCATTGCTATCGTGGGAATATGAAATGGCTCTATATAAAATAATATTTTCGAGGTGACTTACCATTCCCTTCACACTCCTGGAATGATGATTTCGTTGAAGCCCTTCAACATGGACTGCGACTGCGTCAACCAACCAGTGCATCCAACGAAATGTACAATTAAACTTTTGTTTATTCAATTATGAGTATAGGCTTTACAGTTTTACGGAATATAATTTTGCTTATTTACAGATATCAAATAATGACGAGTTGTTGGCAGTTACAACCAGAGAAGAGACCCAACTTTTCAAATCTACGAATTCAAATGAAACAGATTCGAGACGAACTATGATCAGTATGATCACCGTCAATAAAATTAGGGTTAATATTGTAATATGTATTAAAAGTGCTGGGAGTTCATCTGCTACATAACTTTTTTTTGTTAATGAATCATATTTATTTGTATTACATTGAATTCATCCAGTTTCCGGTATAATTAATTATTGCATATGCTTGACTATGTAATTTGCGAAGCAGTTATAACAATGGCTTAAGTTAATATAGACGCGATTCAACGCAGAGCAATCCCATTAGCAACAGACGTAAGTACATAAGAGTTAGGTGGAATTCTGAATCATGACTCAATCACGTTGAATGAGCAGATTGCAAGCAGATGATGAAATAAGTTGCTGTCACAAACACCACCTGAAATTGCAATTTTAAAATGAATACACAAATTAAAACAAAGCAAAAACTCGCCAATTACTAACAACAAAACATCAAAATCTTACATTAGCCAGTGCAACATAAGATATAGAAAATACATTGCTAGCTTTCAGCGAGACCACCCATTTATCAAGGTCATTTAGACACTGGGTGAAGTGGTCAAGGGGAATATTTTCCCTGTTTTTCTTCCTCGATATCCACGACCTCAAATAATACACCTGCAGAATTTAAAAATCATTCATCGTAATTACAAACCTTAAAAAGCCTATATAAATTTTGTCAAAGTAAAACCATTTGCATTTATTTGAGTTCAAAATTATTCAGACTTACTCTGTCAGCCGCATCACTTGCCACAAGCAACACAATACTTGAAAAGCAGAAATAGTAGAATGCCATCAAGATGTTCCACCAGTACAATTTTTTGGTGACGATGTCGTCAAGGTAGGTAGAATGAGTAAAAATGTACCTCACAATGTACCAAGTTAACGCTGTCCCGAAGGTTTCGTTCATTAGATTCGTCATTGTTTTCAAGGATGCAAAATACTTACTGACCTGATGCCATTCTGGCTTTAGCTTTTCTTGAAAGTCTGTAGATGTTTTCGACGTTTTTACCAAAAAAACATGCGTCATTTTAGAAGGTTGCTCATCCTCATTGGGATTTTCTGAAACTATTTCTGGTTCTTGAAGTAACTTTTTGAAAGATGTTGCAGGAATCCAGAATGTGAGAGCGATCATTAACATAATGAATTCCGATAATACCGACCCGATTCGTCTACAGAAAAGTATAAAAATAGGTGAGTTAATGATGAAATGAACACGAAATGTAAAGAGTGTGATTACCTTTGGAAATATGCAACCGAAGACACTACCCCCAAAAATATTGATAGTCCTCGAGGCTTCTGGTTTGAGTACTCCATGAAGAAAAGATCATAGCCAGCTTTCACAATTTCTGCCCACCATCCACTCAAGGTCCAATTTGATTCATATGAAAAGAAATATCTTCCTTGTATCCAAGCGCAAATCCCAATCCCAATATTAAAAAAGCAAGCAAGAAATAGTAAACGACTATCGGTAAGATAAGAGTATTTAGAATTTGAGTATGAATAAAATGTGGTTTGCTCGCATTCGGTAAGAAAATCAAGAATACGAAGGAGACGATTTTTATCAAACCAAAGAATTTTAATTACATATGACTTAAACAGAAAATCGACAATTTTTAATGTAAACTTGAAGTATTCCGTAGGGTTACGCTTCCTTTCTAAAAATGCTAAACGGATTTCTCTAACCAAAAACAAGATATGAAGTATTGCAAAAACTCCGCATGCGACTTGTTGAATTCTCCGAGATTTCGTACAAAAATGTTTTTCTGGTTGCCGTTTTGCATGACCTAGAGCTAAACCAGATTTATTGCTTCGTGATGAGAAATAGTAAGGGGAAAAACAAAGAATGAAACTCGTATGAAGAAAGCATTTGAACGTATTTTTGAGACTTTTACCCATTTTAAAGAAATCGTCTCAAGATATTGACAAATGCCGTGAAAAAATGTAGGGAATTTTTAGATGAAATCATTTAGTCAGGCAATTTATTTAGTCTAGAAATAAGCATTTAAAAAACAATTTGGTAAGTTATGATTTGATGTTGTCATTTGATAATTAAAGAAATTGTATTGCCTGGTTTTGTAATGGATATATGTACTAACAATCATAGTAAGCATTAACTCTAGCCCTATGAAAAATCGGTTAAAGCTTTACCAAATACAAAAAAAACATCAACAGAAAAACAAGTACTGCTCAGCACCATTTCAGAATTTCATAACATGACAATCTCGTGTGCTTAAGATAGTAATCGATAATGTTAATTATCTTTAAAAGAGCTTATGAGTCAATCGATACATGTGAGACGAGGATAGTATGACTGAATTCGCACGTGAAATGTACGTCAAATTGGCTTTATAAATTTTACTGGAGAAGCCAGAGAACTTGGAGCTTTTGTGAAATGTTTAAACATCATTAATAATGGATGAGTAAGTACATCCTATTGCGAGATGAATAAACTTCTAACGGTTTTTTTCCTCAGTGGTTATGCTTTTGTAAGATTGCGCATTGAATAACGCTCATAGATCACATGACCGTGTGTCGCCTAGTGACTATAGATGTTCAAACAAAATTCACGATTATGCGACTGAGACACAATTTAAAATAATTACATTGTGAGTGTGTAAATGTAAGCAATTATTCGGCATACAGGAACTGCTTAATCGGGAGAAAGATTCCTAGTCTGACGGTTTGTTATTTGCGTCGAACAACGTCAATTAAAGTAAGTAGAGAAATTTTTATACGGAACGCAATAGAAAAACAAAGCAAACGATATAAAAAACATGACCCATACTCCAACATTGCAAGCTCAAGTATTGATTTGGTTAATGCTGATTAGTTGAATGAGGTTACCAATATATGAAATAGATCCATGCTCCGGTAATAATTACTCAGCGCCGTAATACTACATACTCTGGTTTCAATATTAGCAAGTCCCTTAACCTTTCCGCAAAGTTTACGTTACACTACGTACGAGTTTATTGTAAACCGCTACTTCTTGACTGTAAGGGCAAGATGAGAATATTGATGTTGACATTAGAAACAAAATGAGCAAGTGGATGTTATCATCTATCCCTCAGCAAACTATAAAATTAATCAAATTTATTTGTTTACGTAAAGAGCATTTCGACGGAAATCATTTCTTCGTATAATCCATTGCTTAACCATGCGCAGACTGCAAGCAAATAATGAAATATGTTGCTGTCACGAACACCACCTGAAAATAAAAATTTTATCATTTTGTTCTCGTTTCAAATCTACGCTAAACACTTTGGTCGTTTAGCGTAAGTAGATCTTTATGTGAAACTTACATTTGCCACCGCTGCATAAGACAATGAAAACACATCGCTAGCTTTCAGAGATGTTACTTCGTTGTCAACGTCGCTCATAGCTAATATCCTATCGTCGATAGGGACATCCGATGGTTCAGAAATCCAAGATTTTAAGGAAGCCATCTGAACATACCAAAGTAAAACTTAATGCCTCTTCAAATTAGATAAAAATATGGAAAATTTAAAGTAAATCCAGACTAACCCTATCACACGCATCAGCTGCCACTAACAAAATGATGGTTGAAATAGAGAAATAGTAGAGAAGAAGACAAATACTCCACCAATTCGTATTTGAGGTGAATACTTCATCCAAGTAGGTGGAATATGCCAGAATGTATCTTATGATGTACCACGTAATCATAGTTCCAAATGTAGTGTTCAATAAATTCGTAAGCAGTTTTAAATTTTCGGAGTATTTGTAGACGTCACACCATCCCAGTTTCAATTCCACTTCAGTTTGATTAGGCTCGCATTTCATCGTTGGCTTATGCAAGAAAATAAATTTAGCCTGTTCTTTAATACGTTTTATTTGTTTAACGTCTCCAAAATTGTAGGGAACTGAATTTACAGTGGCTTGATTTTCAAGGGCAGCTTTAAAAGACCTTGCCGGAATCCAGAATGTAAGGGCATTTATTAGCATAATGAGATCCACTAACGGAACCCATATGCGCCTAATTAAAAGTATTAATCATTCAAAATCACAAATGGATCGGAAACAGGTATGGCTTAAACGTTCGAAAATCCATCATTGACGTCAGATTTCTTTAAACAAAGGAACCTATCTCATTCAACGAAAAATTTCGGCCCTCCAATGATAAGTTCAAAAGGACGAAAGAGACAAAGCTAATTTTTTCACCGTTTATAGAATTAGACCTCAGCTATTTAGTGGCAAAGTTTTTACGCATGTCTCATTTGCCCCTTTGAAGATATTGGACGCCCAAGTTGGACTCATGCATTGCGTTGCCATCGTTTTTTAACGGGGCCGAAATTATTCGTTGAATCAATACGTTCCTTTGGATTCTACAAAATTTTTTGTCTTACCGTTGAAAATTTGCAACCATCGACAGGATACCCATTAATACTGATAGTTGTTTTGGTTTCGTTCTCGAGTGTTCCATAAACAGAATTTGATATCCGGATCGTACATGTCCTAACCACCAATCTTCAAAATTCCATTCCAACTGATGTAAATAGATATCTCTCCCGTCAATCCAACTCCCAATCCCAACACCTACATTTAGTACACAAACTAAATAGATGTAACGCATGTCCATAAGGTATCTCATGACCTGTGAAGAAATTGGGGGAAATCCTTTGTTCTCTTCATTTTTTAACAAATTCAGAATTTTTAAGACGCGGTCCTTGTCACACCAAGTAAATTTAATTGCACAAGTGTTGAGTACTAAAATGACAATTTTGAATGCAAATATAAAATGGTCTCTTGGATTAGTTGCTTCTTTCATAAACGCTAAGCGTATTTCGCGAAACAACCCAATGAAGTGGAGAATTGTGAAAATAGCACAAATAAATTTGTGTGATTTGTTGCATTTAGCACGAAAATGTTTTTGGGATTGTCTTGTTGTATTAAATAGAACTTCTTTTCCATCACCGTTAGATTCTGAAAAACGGTAAGGAGAGCAAAATAGAAAGAAAGTTATATCGAAAAAGCCCATGAAAAAATTTATCAATTCTTGTTTTTTTTTCATGTTGAAGTTTTGTTAATTACATATGTATGTTTGTATGAATGGAAAGCAGACGAAATTTGTTCTTCGATTCTGATTTATGGTGTTTTAAGCTGTCGCGTGTGTTGTTTACCTGTTCTGTTGTTTTTCGCTACTCCATGATTAATTACATTATTTTTTCTTGCTACTCCATGATTAATTACATTATTTTTTTGCTACTATGAGACATGATATTGATTAATTTTTTCCATAAAATATGCATCGGAATATCGAGCAAAAATGCCCCACGCGATCCTTACCTTTTTTCCGTTGAACGGTGTTGTATAGCTCTATAAAATCAGGAGCAGCACGAGCTCTCAGCAAATATGCCAAATATTTTTCATTACCATAATAGTTTATGTCAGATTTACGCTAATGTTTAAGACCAACGTTGTTTGGAATTTTGCAGAAAAATTTTAAAGTGAATTTAGTTAGTTTAAAAAGCAATGATACGATGAGTGTTAAATACTACATTATAAAATGTAAAAGAGGTTCCGAATTTATCATCAAGCAAATTTGCTAGAACCATTATGTTTTCTAGATACAGTCGAAGCTTGATATTACGGAAATGGATATTACGGAATAATCATTATTACGGAGCAAGTTGTGTCGCCTAAAAATGGCCTAATACATTTTAAATGAGCGAGCCCTTTGATATAGCGTAAGTCGTTGTAGCGGATATGTAATTATAGCGGCAGGATTTTTGCTCCAACTCGTCTG
>JAHZMX010001142.1:0-11584 GCA_027743895.1 Seira musarum | reverse complement strand
TGTTTGTGCCGAAGACGAAGAAGTCTATCCATCCATCCATCCAGTTCTTCTCTCCAAAGAGTTCATAGACGGATTTCAAACTATCACAAGAGATTGGCATAAAATTTACTGAACTAATACACTCCATCAGCCAAGCAAGCAGTTCTACTCCGGTTGTAATGGCCATACAGTAAAACTAATGATCTGTACAGGGCATTTTATCTTTTAAAAAGATTATAAAAGAGCATCGGGAGTGGTAGCGGTGTAGAAGAAGATGGAATGGAAATCATGTGCATATAAATACATACATTCACTCGTTATTTTTAGCGACGTACTATATCTCGTTAAGTTGCATCGTGGCATGTCTAGTAGTTATCTTGTAAAAGTTTATATTGATAAAGCAAGGCCATACACATTTTTTTCGAATGTGCTGTCTGTTCTTTCTGAGATAGATAGACGCTTTTAACACAGAGAAAATTGCCAGTTCGACTCTTCATTTTTTTTCAACTTGGCTCATGTGCTCATATCTTTTTTACTACTGCTTATACCTACGTACTAACTTGGAGCAAAAAAAATGCTATCACGAGAAAAAAAGCAATCGAAGAAGACATGACATAGTGAGAAAAAGGCCATCAAGATGAAAAAAGTAATGCAATAATAGTGCATGCCACATAGCAATGCAAGATACATCACTTTCAGAGGGATATTCCTAAAAATAAGCAGTTTTCTTCGTTCTTCCCCGTATGATCATGATCATATCTTCAAAAAATGTGCGTTTCGTTTGCGTTCTTTTTTTTTCATACATCCGACTTCGACAGAACTACAATATAACTTTACAAACTTTTGCATCTATCCCACTCAATTCTTCAATTGCAAAGAAGCTTAGTTAGTTCACTCACTTTACTTCGTTTTATTACTACTCCCATTCTGAAGTTACTGGCATGCGAAGCCAATTCAAACTTTCTTGTTCGAGGCGGATAGAAATTCAATGAGTTTTCCAGATAAGTTTTGCCACAAATGTAGGGATGTGAATATATGCATATCGACTATAAGCCCATATATCACGCAAATAAGCCATGCAACTTGTGTTGCCGCCAGTTTTTTCTCCATTATGGGTCCATGGAGAAAATACTTATATCTCTACGATTACCGACCTCCACATCAATTTACTTTTTTACGCCCATACATCGCGATTGAAATGTGGATACCTATCTATAGTATGGCTTGGCTTGGTGGCACCCACTGCAAAGTTGTACGTTTGCCACAAACTGAAAGCTAACACTCTGGAGTTTTTGCCGCGTCCTTTCATTTAATCGCCAAACAAATGAACAAAACACAAGCGAAAAATATCTATAGTACTCTGCTCATGTATTAGAAAGATCACGAAAAGTTGTTGTGTGTGGATTCCCGTTCCAGCAAAGGAATCGACAAAGCTTCTGATGCTTAATTCATCTAAAATGAAATGGAATAAAAGAATGTACGTAGCAGTTTTCACTTCACAAGAGCTAACAACTTTGCCAGAAGCCAAAAAGTGTAAATCTGGAAATCAAGTACTCGCTTCCCAGATTCAATTGTGGTAATTTTGCGATTTTTGTTTTCGGGGAAAGTTGCTAAAATGTTCAGAAAATAATATTATTTTGAATTTAAGTCATGTGCGGATACAAAGTTAATGGTAAAGAGTAAAATCATAACAAAGATGCACTTGAACATATTTCGTCTTGAAGCAGTGAACGACTACCTTTTAAAAATGCCAATTTTTATCGGTGAGCGTCAGTATCAATCCTGTTTTTCATCTTTGTCATCCTTTAAAAACAAGTCAAATTAACTCGGATTCTGTTTCTGAAAAAATGTCGTTGTGCCTTCCTTCATTCATTAATATAAGTCAACCTGACAGAGAAATGCTCTTTAAACAGGCCACTGTTCAAAAATGCAACTATTGAAACGGAAAACCTTTCATGTTCACTTGAGACGTAAACAAGAGCGTGGTGAAGTGCATATTATTGGATGCTGGCTGGTCTGCGAACTCAAGCCGTCTTTGTCATTCACGTTTTTTTCGTTCGCCCATGAAAATCATGCTCATAATAATGACAATGCATTGCCTGCTAAACCATTATTTTGAACGAAACCCAAATTCTTCTGCAAAAAAGTTCACTTTCCCTATTTTTTCCCTCTTTTAAGAGCGCAAGTAAGCGCATAACTTTCAAAATTTTGGAAGTCGAGTGGAAGCAAAGCTAAAGGTACAAGTCTGTCGGAGTTTTTTTCCTTCTCTCTGGAGAAAAGCGACAAACGAAAGAAGTGATGTGGTCGGCCTTTTTCCATGATTTTTTTTTCCTTTCATGTGGAAAGAAAGAAGTATTGCGAGCAACTAGGCACACACTTGCTCTAATATATGAGCTTTAACAAAAGCACTTTGTAAAAGGGAAAGCCCTATTTCGTAAAATAGTATTGTTCTGCATGGACACTGAATTACTTATATGTAGGTAAGTATGCATGAATATATAGAATTAAAAGTAATATTGTGATTGCGTAATGGATATAGAAGAAAGCAAGGCTTTCTCCTTTGTTCCCTGTTTTCCTCATGAAATTTAGTTTTATTGTGAGAGAAAAAATAAAGGAAAGGAGAGGAGAGGGTAAACGGAAAAGGTATTCCATCTCCTTTTCTCATCTATCAATGTTACTACAATAATAATTCTTCTTTTCCACCCTTTTAAACTTCCATGGTTCTTTGCTCTCCATCTTCTCTCGATAAAAGTTGCAACCATTTTTTTGCAAGAACTGCTGAAATGCCTTGTTCAAAATCATATACCTACCGCAGTCCTTTGAGATCTACGAATTCCTTTGCGAAAAAAACTTGCAAATTTTTATTACGTTGAAATTAGTATGCATTAAAGGATTTAAATCCTTAAAAGATTTTTTAGACTTGCTTTGGAAAAGTTGGATATACTTTTAATATTGGAAGGCACTTGAATTCTTAAAAGCCATTAATTGTCTCGCTGCCACATTATGCAATCTTCGTAGCATTTAAAAATGGAAATTTCATTTTTTCACGCTATTTGTGAAAAAAATATTAAACAGTTAGAGCTTCTTTTACGTGCATGCAGGCCCATTTTCGTAAATGAAAGAATTCCAACTAAATGATGCCCGCTGGAAACGAAGAGTGAAGCGATTTATTTTTCTATTTCTTCTTGTCACTTACAACCCTACACCTAGGCCATGATATGATATGTCTGCAAAGTCTGGCTGCAAACATTTTTTGCAGATATTATTTCTGTATGTGGGTGTTCTGCATTCCTCGATGCAATAAAGTGTCATATTTCTTGTGGTTTTAATAAATAATGTATGTGTCTAACTAATTCATACTTTATATACACCGTACAAAGTAAGTACATTATGATATGGACACTTCAAGAATTTGTACGCACATACAAGAATCGGAATAGCTTGAAGCTTTTTATTCTTCATACGCGTAGGACAAAGTGCAAGAGCCGAGGAAACTGGAGAAAAAAGCTGGATCAATGAAAATGATGAAGATAAACAAATGATACTTTATTCATCCCCAAACTTGTTAAAAATGACTGACGCTTATATAGATCCATCCTTACTTTTGTGTTTATAAATCTTTTCTTGTTTATTAAGAACTGTACTGTACTGAATGGTGGTCCAATACATTTTTAGTTTACATGTTTAGCAATGTTATATCAATATGTTCTTTCATTTGGCACATATAGTCCAATCGTTGTAAATAACATGATTTTTTTCATATCTCGTCCGGTAATGTCAACATTCCACCATGACCGTATCCATCTTTTTAATGAGCAGATAAATATTCACGGTTTTTATCAGAAGAGTAACATTTTGATAAGAAATGTAAACCAATCATAAGTATTAGTACATATTGGCCCATTACAAAAATTAGAAAACAATGTACTGTCAAAAAACAACATTTACTTGTCAATCCCAATAGGAATCTCCTTTGGAAATTCGCGTGGTTACTTGTGCGTAGAACTTTCGTTTTTCTAAGCAAAGGGTTTATTATCATTGTGAGCTGTCATGCCAAAATTATAATCCCTATCAGAAAGTTTTCCATTGTAAACTTCAGAGCTTTTCTAGACCGCAGCTCTCCTAGTGCCTAGCAAAAGCTGTAAGATGGATTCATTTGTCTTTTTGTTTTAACTAATAGAGTCTGGCCTTACTACCTGCTTATTGGTTTCCACAATAATTAGACTAAAAGTGTGATTTTGTGGAGCTTTAGAGTTTTACTCGAGCTGTACAGAAGAATAAGTTTACTTTATTAGCGTTATGCATGCATAATTGGATTCTGGACTTGAAGATATGGAAATATCTATATTTGTGATGTGTAGTAAAAAGAGCAGACGAGACATTCCCAAACTTTTTAAGATGAGCAATAAAACATGTTACGCTACGCTATGATCATACATACATATGAAAGATATTTTTCTACGCTTATTTTGACCCTAATCAGTTTCAAGCTTGGCCTGGTCTGGTCTGGCATGGCATGGGCATAAAAATCTGTGAAGAAAAAAAGAACAACTTTATTGCGTATTTACTACTTCATCTTTTTTTTCTTTAAAATCCGGTATTTGGTATGCTCTTTCGATGTAGATTGCATTCTTCCTCCTTTCAATGCACAGATTCTCATACTTTTTATTATCATTATCACCAAACCATATAGTGAGGAGTCAATATGCAATGCAATGGAATAATAATTATCTCTGGGTATTATACGTACGCACGCATGATAATGTGTTGTGGTTGGTAGCGGTCTTTTTGGGCTCTTTTTCAACAATTTTTATTATGCATGTCATAAAAATACTTGAAAATCACGTCCGTCCAGCCAAGCCAGTCCGCAACATACTTTCTTGAATTGAAATCTGTAGTCGTTATTAAATCTTATTTTTCCCTCCTCATTTTTTTCTTTGAGTAAAAACCACGCTTTCTTCAGTTGAAAGAAGTCCAAAATAATCTTCGATGAGCGATATTTTTATAGAGTTTCGAATATCTTTTCGTGGACCTATTCATCATACGTCACCTTGTATCTGTCTGTGCTTATGGCTGTTTGCATTCAACTTTTTAGTGCATTGCAATCCATCCATTTTGGTTTCTTTGGCTGGCGCTTCTTTTTTCTTCGTCGTACTGGAAGAAGGGCGGACTGGTTTTTAAAAGTTATGCTCATAAATAAAATATTTCAGTCGCTGTATGAAACAGTGAGTGCAACGCAGTTTGAGTCTGTACATACATACATCAGCAGCATTTGAAAAAAAATCTTGTTTTTTTACTTTGTTTGTATAATAATATGCATTTCGACTTGGTTTCTTTCTTTTTTTATGTTTCGTTATGCATGTTTTCTTGGTTGGGTCTTCATTTTTTCATGCACATTCACATTCCTCTTTTCTCAATGTTTAGGCAATATATTTTCACCGAGGAAATGAAAACAAGCTTATGAGAGGAGATGTTATGTTGCATCGAAATCAACCCATCCGCTTTTATTCCTTCGGGCTAGTGGATAAATCTTGATTTTTTTCGCTTGTTCTTTTATTACTAGATTTTTTTGCGCTGAATACAAATCAAGCGTGATTTTCTGTGGGCTCTTCCATCCATCGGGAAGAAGGAATAAGATGCTTTATACTACACGAAGAAAAGAGAATATTATAATGCACCGCGTATCTCTCCTTCTTTTCTGAAGTTGAGATTTGAAGTTTTTTTTCTTCTTCTAAAGCTGGAGCTTATTCTTTTCTACTTATCGTTAGCAGACTTGGCGTGTGTTTATCTTAATCCTAGGACGAAGCCGCGCTATACATACATACCTACTTACTTATTATACGCTTTTCTTTGCACACAAAAATAGTATTCATGATGCTGGTCGGGTTTGGCATGAGAGTACATTGTATTCAATCAAAAAAAATTGTTTTTTATCGTTTCATTATATCTTCGCTTCTTTTCAAGCTGACATTTCACAAAGACAGGCTTAAAACTTGCTTATATAGATATGTATGTATGTATATACATAAATGTATAGAGAGTTTTATAAGAGACGTGAAAAAACGCTTTTCACACTTCCATATAATCCCAACAATTTTTACTCTTATTATACCGCACCATCTCCATCCATTCTATGTACATGGTTCACTAACAAAAAATCTATGTGGTGATGCATACCACTATGTCTGAGTGACTGCGTATCAGTAAAAACAGGATTTTTAAAAGCGTTTTTTGTTATTCTTCTCTGCATTTACTACTTCATATATACTATAGATACTCCAAGCATTTTTTGGACCCCATGCTATGCCGATGCCCCTCTCTTTTATACATATCGGAGGCAGACATCACACTCTAACAGATATAAACTTCTACGTTATTTTGCTCCCCTTATTCTCCTAAAACCTCTTTTTTGGGCATAGAGAGCTTCAAAGGGAAAAAAAGAAGAAAGAAAAAATTTATACTTATTACAGACCCTCGTCAAGTTCCAAGTTCAGTTCTACTATAATAATACTCTCATACAGAGTCATAGTGAGAGCAAAGAAAAGAAGTGTTTTTGTGCGTTGCATTTTTTTCTTTTTTTTCTACTCGACTCAACTCAAACTCAAACCTTCTTCTCCTCCGGCTGGATACGTAGTCGGCTTGGGGTTTTGCTTGTTGTTGGTGGGATACGTTCATATAAGGTGACTATTATTATCAACTATCGTCATTATTATTATTATCATTACAACTTCTACTAGAGCATAGCCACAAAATGCCCAGAGTTTTTTTAAGCTTCTCTATTTTATGCTGAGTTGACTACTATATATTCATTCCCATTATTATCGCTTTTATACTCCGTCTTTTTTTTCTCCAAAGCTTAAATGCTCTACTACTATCAAACTGGGTCTTAGGTATTTATTCACAAATTTTCTTTTCAACCTCTACGGAGGCTGACTGACTCTTTTTTGAGTGAGTCAGTCACTCAAGTCAGATAAAATACTTTTGTATTCATACTTGAACTACATATATATTAAACATGTACACAAACACATTTCATAGAGAAATTACTACTTGCACTCATTATGTATGTATCTCTTTTACACGCAAATACAAGAAAAAAAGGGTTTCCTATAATATCTTATATTTCTACGCACACCACATTTTTTTCAAACAAGTGGAAAACAGGAGCAAAATCTCTGAGAAATGCTTACACACAAAAACAAACGTCCCCTATTATTACATCAGAAAGAGAATTATATAGGTTGTACACATTTCCCTTTGTTGTTATCACGGGGTATGCAAGTAAACCGATGAGTTCATTTAGGAAACCACCTCCACCAGCTCAAAAGAAAATACGCAGCACTTGCACAATAGAAAAAAAAAAAAATTTCTTATAAATGCTATTAAGATGTTTGCCACTATCTACCTTCTTATGTCACATTTGTAAGGCTTACCACTTACCATTTTGCACAATATCAGTCATGGAGTCATTCAGTCACTCATTCAAAGGAAAAAGTAAGGGTAAAGAAATTCCCTATAAGCAAAGAAAAGCTTTGCTATTTTGAGAGATAAAAAATATACCTATAGTTTGCCGTCTTAAAAGGATATTAATATCTTGATTCTTTCCTAAGACTTCCTATTCGTCATATAAACAATGACGGGGTGCAAAAAAAAACGTTCGTGTTTGAATCAAAAGTATTCAAGTATACCGGCTGTTATGTAATTTAACTACAAAATGTACAAAGATTATTTCTATGCATCTGGGCTTTTAAGAACAATCTTTCATAAATATAAGTGCATCGGATTATAGTTAATTTCATTATTATATAATTGTATACATATTAATATTTTATGATTTAAGGAGAGGGGTTTCCTCGTCCTTGTCGGTCCGTTGTTGTGATCCAAAAAATTAAGTTGTGAAGCACATACTTTTTTTGTTGTCATACATTTTTGGTGAATCATCGTTTTGGGGTAGGCCCAGTTGCAAAAAAAATCGAACGGGTGTATAGAAGGATATATAGCCCTATAAATGTAACCTGACTCGCTTATAATTTTAAAGTCAAATTGAAGTCAGTGGCAATTTTGAGAAAGGAAAAAATGCACGCACATACTTATCACTTATAGTGAAACAAGCAGTGTTATAATAGGCATATCACAAAGAACATCACCAAATTTCATATAATTTCACTCAACGATGTGATGATATAATGGATATAGGGATTTTTATAGGTAAATATTGTTATTTATGCACTACCAAACAAAAAAGGTTTCATTGAGTGGTTATACTTACCAACTACTGATATTTATATAATTTCCTTTCAAGTTGATATACTTTTATAGGGAAGGACATTCGTGAAGGCTGTTTGAGTTTTGTTTGTTGCTCGCATTAGTTGCCTTTTGTGTTGTCATACGATGATTCTATATGCCTCCATAGAATTGGGAAAAGGGTGAATGGGTCTGAATTGCACAATGTTTTTTTCTTTCGTACTTTTCATTTGGAAAAAAGGGAAAGATGGGCTGTTAAAACTTTCTTTTAATTAGCTACACTACGACAGGTGTACACAATCAAGAAGGTGTATACTATTTTTTATTTCTATTGAAATTTCCCTCATTAAGAAGTCATTTATCCAAAGACTTGTTAGTTTGTTCCTGCAACTAAAGAGGTGACTCATTTCAGTGAAATGCTGAAGCATTATTTTTTCATTTGTAAACTAGAAAAAAGTATCCAAAATGATTGTTATGAAACATGGGACTCGGTAATGCCTTTGCAAATTTAATCGACTTTCATCGTAATTTCCATTCATTGACAGAATGATGAGTAGCGCTTCAATTTTTAATGAAGCTTCCATCATATTTCGGGAAACAGCCATGATACAATACTTTCCTGATTGAATTGAAGCCTTTCCTGAAATTCAGGTAATTTGATCAACTTCTACCAAAAAACTGGAAGTAATATAATTGGATTTGCTTCATTGTACATTTATAGTTACATTGTACATGTCACATTTTGACACGGCATGTCTGGCATTTATATGCTGACCTAGAGAATAGCTTCGATATAAGTATATGTATGACTGAAAAAAATTGCGAATGGTTTAAATCTGTGCAAAAATAGTTTTTGGGCTGGCGAAAAATGAAGTAATTTTATTTGGTATTCGTTAGGAAAAATGAGGCATTACGAAAGGAACCCCTATCGTTTTTCATGGTTATTATTATTTTCTGAGAAAAGAGGTTTAGCAATTCCATCCATCGTGCCGACAAGTTCTTGGTATGGCTTTTGTGTAATACTTACTTCCCGTGGAAGGAATAATATTTGGGTCTGCCATATAGGTATCGGATGGCAATAATTTCGCGTAGGCTTCTAGTTTCTGACGAGATTGCGTACTCTTTTGAGTACCATACCCTTTTTTCGTTCCCAATGACTTTTGAGGAAGATATACATAAGTATATCCGGCGAAAAATAGAACAAAGCGTTTTCATCTATGATTTTAGAGATATATTGTTTCCTATAATTTTTATCACATATTTTCCTTTTTCCATATGAAAAAAATACTTTTACAAAACAAAAAAAAACATTCTTTTTGCTCTTTGCTAGGCACAAGCTAATTTATTCGTTTAGAGGGTTATATCATTTTTTCTTAAATTAAGCAGTACATTAGAAACGAGAGAAATTGTAAGACTCACGTTGATGTTTCGGCAGATGCTGTTTGAAACGAGCAGAATGCTAAATGCTAGTGGTTTTACAGGTTTTGCCTGACTCAAATTTTTAAGTTAAAAAATAATTCTGTTTCTCTCAATTCAAGAAACTTAGATTGTTGAAGCCATCATTGCGCCTGACGCCCGAATAACAGAGAGGCGTTTTTAAAGATGCATTAATGAAACTTAATTAACACAAGCAATGTTTTTTTAATCAAACGAGTCGATTTTCATTTCCAGAAAATATGCGTAAACTCCTCAGTTCATATAATGATCTTTATGATGGTCTGAATTAATGAAAACGTTATCAATTGTGATGATAAGTGATAACAACGAAAAGATCTCTTTTTTTATCGTAGACCACTTTATTTAATTCAATTTTCTACTTAATACACTTCATACTAACAGAAAGCAGGGTGAATTATAATGAATTGGAGTGCAAGGCAAAGTGCATCCTATTCAATTCAAACTGATGATATCCCATATCTCGTGTTACACTCGGTGTACTGTGTGTGCTGCGTACATCTCACAGATCAAAAGAAAAACTGGCTAGTTTAGCTCAGTCAGTATATTCCAAAATACTTGAATTTCTCCCCTCATGTTTCCAACTCCTTTTATATTCAACTCTAAACCTTTTTCTTGGTATAGGATAGGGAATGCAACACAAACAAGAAAAAGTGCGTGTGAGCCAGAAAGCTGGAAGATCGATTTTTTTATATGAAGTATAGTCAAGTATTTTTACTCTGGTTTGAAGCTGTATCCATATAATGCCTGATTCATTTATGTTCCTTTATAAGTATAAGCTATATCGCTCAAAACCTCTCTCATATACATAAAAGCTGGAAAAACTTGTCTCTGCCACAATGAAGATGAAAGAGCGACGCGTTTTTAGCAATATTAAACCAAACCATAGGCATGTTCATTTTTTTATATGACGCCCTATGCTTCTCTTACAGTTCATGCCTTTCCCTTAATACCACCATCACCATCATCTATCCATATACGAAACGAATATTACGAATACGTATAACGAAGACCGATTCACTGTAAAAAACAAGCTTCTTCTTTTTTCATCTCTCTGTTTGTGTGTGAGTTTTTTCAGTGCGTTCGTTCTTCTATGTAATAAGGTGCATAGAAGGCAGAAAGGAAGAAGGCAAAAGATTGCTCTTATATAACACCAGTAAAAAGTGCATTTTCCTGATATACCTATTCTGATATTCGTCCGTATAGGACGCTTATTAGTTTTCCTCCTCTTTTATTTTCTCTCGCTCCGCTCGCTCACCAACTTCTATTTCTCCTTTTATTATTCAACACAAAATCCAAGGAGAGGAAAAAAAATAGGGAGAAGAGAGGAGACAAAACCGAATAGGAGAAATAGATAGAAACTCACACTTGCACACATACACGCATATTATAAAAAAAAGTACTTTACTTGCTCCCATTCGTTCGTTCTTGTTCCTAACTAAAGAGCAGCTCCTCTACTTCTCTTTTGTAAAGTGTGCATTCAAAGCTCTTTTGCTTACTTACCATCATCATCATCGTCATCATCATCTCCATCGTCATCAAAACATCAGTCTCATAGTGCAACATACATACATATTTGTGTGTGCTCACTCCACTACTACCCATTATAAAAAAGGTACATTCCTTTTTATAAATAATATTATAATCATATAGAAAGAAATAATACTCCACACTATCCGACACCACGACGGACGGATCTCTTGAAAGGCGCATTTTACCTATATAATTCTTGTAAAGTTTGTCTAAGCTTACGCATCTTCCTTATAACTTATTTACTTTTTCCCTTGTTTGAAAAAAGGGACATTTGTATAGGAAGTCAGTCAGTGGAGTAATAGGAAATAATAGCAATAGCAATAATAATAATGATGTCTCAGAGAGTAGAAAGCTATTAAGTACAATTTTTTTT
>JAHZMX010001141.1:14560-35771 GCA_027743895.1 Seira musarum | reverse complement strand
ATCATTAATCTAAATGCTGGAATGTAATGTAACTTGACTTTAATCAAGAAATGATCTAATCAAATGTAGATACATCATTGAAACTAGTGAGCTTAAGTTGAGAGATACAGTTTCCCCCAAAAAAATATAACTGCGTTAGCTTTTCTGTTGCGATCTTTCTTGCAAAAATCGATTTGCACATTTTTGCACACACGATTTTTACGATCGAGTGGTGAACGAAAGGGCCTACTGAAGAATGCGATGGAACAACAGAGTCATAACAGGGAAATTTTTAATGTTTTTTTCGAAAACTAGGTTTTTTATGAGTTTCCACGTAGTTTCCCTTGCCGTATGTAGTGTATGCGTATGCATGAGCTTGTGGAAAAAGTAATGCAGGACAGGAGAGGAAACGGAACAAAACTTTTATGTTTTGTTTAATGTGTCGTTTGTGAAGATTGTGTTTTCGCAAGGAAATAAGTAGAAGTATCGGAAGCATGCTTCAGGGAACGAATGGTTGATGCTTGTGCTGTGTACGTGCTCAATAGTATTTTGTGTTGCAGGGCAGAAAACATCTTGGAGCAGTTGATGCAATACAGAAATATTATTTTAAGCTGGAAGGTAAACAAGTTTTGATAGGGACAAAAAGAATCTTGCACTTTTGAACATAAGTTTTTGCATACAAACTTGATCTTTTAGGATTAAGCTTTATAAAGGAATTTGCATAGGAGAAAGATAAAGGAGCAAATGTAACAACTTACCAAAATGTGGATACATTTTCAGAGCACCAAAATGTGCGCTAGTCGGGTCAACGCCACAAGCCGCGGCGGCAGCTGCAGCTGCTGCAACAGCAGCCATTGAACTGGACGAGGTCATGGCTGTCCCACCAGAAGACGGGAGAGCCATTAAAGTTGTCACATTAGTTCCATTCGCCCCATGATGAGCATGATGATGTTGTTGCAGCTTGGAGACCAGAGGATCTATCAATGGAGGCCATGCAGCCGATCTAATAATTGATGTGGAGGCTGAAATAGGACTTCTCTCTGATCCAGGATACATGGCTTTCTTTGGTGGCATTTGGTTCAAAGGAGAATCTGCTCTTCGAGTGGGAGATGACGATAAAGACCTCCGCCTTTTTCTCTCTTCTAATTTTGGGGACCTGCCACCATTGCTGCCGGATCTAGACAATGGCCTTTCTGTCTGCTCTCTATCCACCACATCCGGTTCAGTGTCACTTGATTGTCCCCTTCCACCTCCCGAAGATGTTCTTGTACGGGATGGAGACATTAAATGAGAAGAAATGCGGGAATCGTCACTTTCCATGGCTCGGGAACGGTTATCAGTTGGCAAGTTTAAGTGCGCATGGAGAACTGGATGATCATGAGTCGAAGGGCTAGTTCTGGGTACGAGTCCATGGTTGGGTGGCAATGGAATAGGAATGATTGGATCCCGAGGGCCGATCCCACTGCTTCTATGAGCTTGTTGAACATTGTAATAATTTCCTTGCTCAATATCCGGACCTCGTGACGCGCTATTGGCAAACATTTCAGCTACTCTTGCCTCTTCTCGTGCTTTTTCAGCTAGTTCACGAGCTCTTGCTTCATCTTGGGCTTGAGCTCGGCGGACCGCAACCTGATAAAATATGTAATTTTGTACTCAATCAACTAATTGTACGTAGATTTAGGAGGAAAATTTATGCAGAAAAATTCTTATCAAAAGTAAATATTATAAAATGCCACTATTAGTTTATATTAATCATAAACGGCACAATTTTATGATATTTTGAAATAAATTGTATCATTTCAATGTCATTTTAATTAGGGATACATGAAAGCGACCTATTCATGCAAAACAATTTCTCTCGCACGCTACTCTGACGCATGTCGTTATCAACTCGTATTTACATTTTTGGTCGGTTACTTCCCTCTTCAATTTTTTTTTTGCTGATAAGTACATACTTGCATACCTAAACAAAACATTAAGGTTTAATTGCCTTTTTTCTGTTTATACCCGTATTAATCATATATTATCCTACACCCACTCACTAAATAACGCATAACACCTCTCATTAAAAAGCAGCTTTTTAAATCTCCACAGCGCATCTTTCCATGCAGTTTAATTTATATTTCCCTAGTCGCTAGCCGGGTTTGCCGAAAGCCATGGTCATTAGTCCATTACCATTTCTCCTACTTGAATTGCAATGCAATTGTGCAACCGCTCAGGCATATAAAAGTACATATCACTTGCATAGTTTTTCAAGTCTTGCTTTTGTTATATGTGTTCAAAAAAAATGTATTTCTTCATACCACAAAGTATTTAGCGTTATGCCAGTCTATGAGAACCAAACCAGGTCGAAGGCCGATCACACACACGTGTCAAGTCAATGCAATATGCAACAACAAAAATGTAATGTAGCCACATAATCTCCACTAATCTGGATTTACGCAAATAGTGTAACAAAAATTATCATTTCCCCTACCTTTTCTGATATCTTGACATGGGAAAATTGTATTTTCGAAGATACACTATTCGGAATACCTTTGCTAAATGAAAGAAATTGACAATCTTTAATACCTATCGAGGTTCTATTTATATGTAAATATTTTTGATCTGATCTCTCTCAATGGATGTTCAGCACAAGAAGCTCCTGTATAAGTCCTATTTTTTAGAAGAAAGACGATAACCGCTTAATCTAAGACCGAGATGTATATTTTTTGCTGAATTAAGTTTTTCATGTAATGTACCGCTAATTACTAGATAGATGTTTAATCGAATCACTTGTCTCAGGTAATTGCTTACCCTTAAAATTAAAGCATTGAAACGCTCAAAAAATATATACGAATTTGCCTTTTCCTCTCCTTCACAAAGATAAAATCAGTAATCCTTCCTCATGTTTCACGCGAATCTTACGAAAATAAATACTTATCTTTGATCACTAGTTTACCACCGCCGCACATTGATGATCGTGGAGATGATGACGATGATCATGGTCTTGTGGGTATGAACAGGCAAATAGTCTGGGAGCGGTGATACCTAATAAATACTACTTTCATATGATTACGTTGTTCTCTGCGTTACTCTTCCACAGCTTTATTGAAGGATGTTTTTTTCCATGAAATCATTGTTTTTGTTTCTAATATAATATGTTGCATGTGATAATAATGATTATGGTGATAGGATGAATATCATATCTCTCCACGTGCACTTTTCGAGGCCAAAGGAAGATACAATGTGAACCATTTTTTAACCACGCTGGAAATGGAATTAGTAGTGTGAATGATAAGTGGAAATTTTGCTCTTGATCCACTAATTTTTTTGAAGTTCAACCTAACTGACCGCGATTTACCTTTTTCCGTGGCTTTCGCTAGAATGCTTGATGCAACATGGAATGGAATGCATGTCAAAATGAAATATATTGTGAAGTCTATGAATTCAAATTTCTTTGCAAGAAATAAGTACATAGGAATTATAAACATTTTTCAATTTTATGTACTTTTAAAGGTGTATTGGTGTAAAGTAAGTTTCCTTGTAAGCAGCTTGGCATACGAACCTGAGAGGCCATGACACGTCTCCGGTCATAAGTCACGTTGCACTTATAACATTGACAGGACGAGCGACCATTATTTTGCTATTTAAGGGTAAAAACCAGATTTCCAACGTCATTAATTAATCCTCCTCATGTTTTCTCATAATCTTGTACACACGTGGATTGGCATGTTCACCTGCGCTTGTATTTGTTTTGATGAAACAGAGCCAGGATTCGGTGGTGCAGATGGGTGCTTCCGAATTACACCAACGCTTCCAGGAGGAACAACCATCCCTCCTGAGCTCGATATCACGCTCGCCGTAGGACTTCTGTTGTTGGAATAGGGAGGGCTTCCTGTACCACTCTCATCTTCATCCCTCTTTCCTTCTCTCTTTGGGGAAATCTGAGATTTTCGTGCGAGAAAGGGAAAAGAAAAGAGTAAAGCGAGGGTTAGTAAGAGATATGATGGAGATTAAAAGCAAAAAGAAAGCTGGGATCTTCATCATCGTAATTTTACCAAGTTGGCTAGATGTAATTGGAAGTCTTCAGGACGACATTTACGTGCGAAAAGAAAGCTGGGATTTTCATCGTAATTTTACCAAGTTGGCTAGATGTAATTGGAAGTCTTCAGGACGACATTTACGGTTTCTTAATGCCATCGGAGGATCATCGTCAATATTATTATTATTGTGTGTTGTGAGGTTATGATAGCGCATTGAATTCGAATTTACTGAACTTGAAGACGTGTCTGAGCGAGAAGGGGATGGAATGCTGTTGGCCATCTTGTTTTTATTAAAAGGATCTTTTCTATCAAAAAACATAATTTCATAAATTAGACCTTATCTTTTTCAAATGGGTAGGGCTTGAAGATATCTGTGAATGCACCCTTTTGCCAAGTACTTAAAAATATTTATGTTGTGGAAAGTTAAAGTTGAGATTAGGTGCAGCATTAGACCTTATCCGCTAAAGACGTTATCAGCCGTGCATGATCACGTCATGTTTCCAACTGCATTCAATTCAAGAAGAAGGAATGCAGATTGCACATTGGATAGATACAGAATGAATGAAAAATGTCAAAACAATTTATCAGAGGAAAAGAACCTTGTACATAGGTTCTCTTCTATGACTAATTTGATACTTTTTACGTAGTTTCTCTGGCCAGAGTATTTCATGTTATAAAATGTGATACCTATAATTATAATCACTAATTATTTCAAAATTAAATAATTTTTTTATAGAAGGAACAAAGTGCGCCTTTCATTTGACATCGGAGCAGAGTTTAATTGAGCGAAAAAATAAGTTCCATGAATGGATAATCACAATCAGTAGTCCGTTTACTTTAAGAAATGCCATAATATTCACGGACACGGTTATTCATGAAACGAAATGCATAAAAGTGACTGCATATGCTCAGACTTTTGCATGATTTGATGATTGTGATTACACATGTTATGGAGGTCATTCTTCTTCTCTTATCAGAACGAAGCAAAATATCAATCAGAGAATTGCATTTCGCCACACAGCAGAGGTAGCTTGAAACTGTCTTTTTAAAGGACTTTTTATCTTAGTTCCCCGAACACATGAATAATGAGTGAGCATGAACATTATGTGAACATATTTTTTTTTCATAGATTTAAGTGCTTCACAGCTGAAACTTGAATTTTTTCTTTCATTCATTCGGAAAGGTACATTTGGAAGCTACAAAATAGGCGGAGCTAACAGTTTCCCTTGCGCAAATTTAATCAATGAATGACCAGGATTTTTTTTGATTAGTCCATGTAATACTAAAAAAACATTTCATTAAGCTTTAGCTTAAATGTGGAATAGAGAACCGAAATCGAACTCGTTGACTTGTTATAATACTTATAAATTTATAATATGCCTGTTCTTTGTAGAAATAAATATAAATGAAATGGTTTATAGCAATCGATGGCAAAAATTAAAATAAAATGTCAATTTTTAGTGAATCTTACAAATTTCGAACGGACTTAGTAAAGATGAATCCTAATTCAAAGATTGTTTTTTATGTGTGGTTCTTGCAGTTCCAAACATTATGCTCACATTATGCAAAACGTTATGCAGATCAAGTTTTGTAATTACGTTACAATAACAATTTCAATCCCAGACCATCCAGACATAGGCGGACCAGACAAACTTTAATTAAATATGCAGGTCAACGAGTCCACGTGTATGTAATTGAAGTGTTAAACAATGAATGCATTATTGTTCCATCGTTATAAATATGTACCACTCTTGTTATATTGTTCGACGTGGGTCTGCAACTTCAAACCCCTTAAAAAGTATTGATGATGCCTTTTCGTCTGCCCATTCCTAATTGATATAAAACGTAATGAATAGTAATTTGCATACTAATGAAGTAAATTTTATACTAATTATCGGAAGAGTCTGAGTCGCAGATGTCAAAGGAATTTAAATCTGTAAAAATCGAATTAATTAATAAGTCGGAGAGGTCGAAATAAACGGTCCAACTTAACATGACATCTGTTGTTTTGCTCAACAACATTCAAACATTTTTTATTCTAATTCTAGTTTTTTGCAAAAATTTGGAAACCCTTTGAAGGAAATAATTTTATTTTCTGTACAATTTTGTTCATCTCTAAACACGCTAATGACGTCAAGAAGGGGCTAGAAAGTCATAAGTACTTTGCAGTTTGGCACTCCACGCAAGATCCCAATCGTCCAGTCCCAACTCCCATGTATCCGTTGAAATTTTTAGTTAAGAAAACAATACCCAGCTCCTGTATAATTATCATTATCATGAAGTGATAATTAGAACGATCTTTTCATGAGTTTAAGTTCAGTTTGTGTGGCATTAATTAGGAATTCATACACCAAGACGGTTTAAGTAATTAAGTAGATTGATTAAAGGATTGATATTATTGCTGTTATTGTGATAAGAAGCTACCACTACAACTACTACTACTTACTTACTTTTACTCATCATGCAATCTTATTTTTCTTCGTCTTTCTTTTTGCGTGTTTATATTTGTAATTCTTAGACCTGACTTAAGGCATTGTGTGTCCTTCCAAACCAACATCTTGTTAAGTGATTAAAGGAAGGTAGCTTTCAATGACGGGGTATATATTTCTATTAGTTATAAATAATATCTCAAAGTTGATACACAAACCGATTTTTAGAGCGATTCGCACAAATTATAAATTACAAGCAAGTATTGATAAACTAAATTCGCTTCAAATTTAATTAAATCACAAAAATATTACTTTTTTTATTGATATTTCTAGAAGTCTAATTAAGTCAGAGGCACGAATTCAACTTGCAATTGCAATTTTACAATACAACGCCAATCATTCTCATGAAATATGTACAAAAAAGGAAGTAAACCATACTCGTTGAGAAGAAGGTTAATAATAAAATGTTCGGATACAGTGTGATAAGAATTTGCAATAAAATTTGTTATTCACATTTACGTCATCTTCGTTTTTCCCAAGTTGCATATAGAAATTTGGTGATAAGAAGTCATGCAACGTCGCACTGGACAGGATGAAAGTACAAAAGCAACAAATCAAACAATGATAAGTCAAAAACCCAAAAATCATCTCAATGGGTGGCATACGAGCTTTTCAGTTTTATTAATACTCACCCACAATAACAAACCTAACGAGAGTAATACCTATTTATAATTTTTTTTTCCATGATCCTTTTACACGTACAACATGTTTTACTAGCTTTATCAATGCAAACTTTGTTTTACTCGTTGAATCCTTTCGCTATTCATCTTCTCTCATGCTGTTTGATGAGTTATAGGCAGGTAAATGTACATCAATCATACTTCGCAAGAGTAATGTATAGCCCATTCTATCTGGCTGGCCAGTTTGGTTTGGAATCATAAACCATTTGCCATTTATTGCATTGCATAATGATCTGCCACGAGAATTAAGCATTTTTTGCGAAACCCGAAGCAACACCGTCGGGTGCAACATGCAGAAACGCGGCTGTAGTAAAGTAATACTTGCCAAATATGTTCGTGTGCAACATTTAAGAGATACAAAGTCTTCTGTCGGTGTGAAAGGAATGTAATTATAGAAATGATAGTTTAATGCTGGCCAATTCACTGGTTCTTGATCTCAAGACTCACTGTCATTTTGCAACATTATATACGGATGGATATATATCTTGAACCGGCACAATATAAATTGCATGCACAGTAAGTAAACTCACAATACTAGTTCAAAAGGCCAAGCAAGGTTACTTTTTCTTTCTTTTACTAAATACTTACTTTGCTTTGCTGTACGTACGTACTCAAACAAAATAAAACAGAGAAGTTGCGTGCGACGTTTCGTTGGATCCGAGATTTTTGCAACAACTTTTATACTGATACATGATACATGAGGTTAGATTAGCATTTTTACGTTGCAAAAAAAAAGAAGATGCTGTTCAGGTGGGTAGGAAACAGACTTTTATCAAGAGTGCATGATCACACGTGTAAACCCCACATTTGAGGTTTGCAAAAAAAAAGTTGCAATGGATTAGTTTTTAATAGTGTGAGATCAAGAAAAGGGGGAGCCGAAACGGGTAAATTGTTTCGGTTTCAAAATTCACTGAATATATGTAATGAGTTTGATTGATGGTTACACATTATATTAATCTGCTATTGAGTTGGACATCATCATAAAATGATAAAAATGCTACTCATTTTGCACGGTCTTTAGACTTTTTTGCAGAAAGAAGCTTCTCGCTGCAACTTTTTTCACACTGAAATTAAAGGAGAGTGTGAGTAGCATAATTTTTTCGCACAGCATATCAATTTTATAATGGGGAGATGCGCTTACGCTGCAGTCAAAATGCTTATGGGAAGAGGAACAATGCAACTTTTTTTTGCTGGGGATACAATCTGGAATTGAATTAAATACGTTTATAGATAGATATACCGAAAATATTGTGTGCTGTTCATGTAATTGTGCTTGCCTACGGTGCGTGATTATGATAATGATAATGCACGGTTTAAAATACAGTTTACTCACCTTTCTATGACATTATAAAGAACATCAAGATAAATTGAAATGTGATGGGGCATCTCTCTTTGTACAAAATAGTATGATGAGTACAACGTTACGCTTTATTTAGACAAAAGATATATCAAGAAGTAATTTAAGCTCACAGGAGATTAATTAGCGTAATAATGGCATAAACGCTGCACTTTTTCCTTTTATCAGAACTTGCATGCTAAGTCGAATTATGCAATAAGAAGTTCTGGAGTATACTTGCTTTGTGTTTTCAATCTATGATTGTTCCTTGACTATTTGGAACTTGCTCTACTCGAGTCCAGCAGCACCCAAAATTTATCATGGGAAATCTAGCACTTACAGTGCTGCTGAGTTATGATTACGTGGTTGAAACAAGAACTGCAATTTTGTGAAGGAAATAAAATTATGAATTGGATGACACTTTTCAGGATGTTAAATCAACTATGTTTGAAACACACCATCAACTACGGGGCCAAGATTTGTAATAAATATTCAGATAACGTATGAAAAAATAATATGATCTGATATGTGGGTATCTGATTGGAATGAAGAAAAAATTAATGAAAGGCACAAGAAGCCCATTACTTCCTGAATTTGCGCTGGTTAAGGATAAACCCTGATCGTTCCCTTTGCAATACACCACAAACAAAACGTTATCTTGGGTTAGAAAAAGCCATTATCATTGCATTTTGCAAGACGGCTGTGCCGCAATATTTCTAAAAAGGTAAAACAGGTTCCTCATGTTTTATCATCTTGCACTCTGCCGTTCGTTTTCGGACGGCATTGCATGCAATAAAAATGTTTTATCATCTTCAAATGATTTTCAATTTTAAAAAGGAACATGCTAAACTAACGAAATGAGCATCTACCCATAAGAAAAAATGGAGTTTAAGACTAGAAATTTTTCCGTAAAAATAGTTTAGTGCAGTGAATAAAAGAGATACTGCTTTTGACCCACAGCTTATTTGATAATGGTCATGTCCACGTTTTTCAGTAAAAAAAATCAAAGTCCACGTTATCAATTAATGAAAACGTATATGTATGCATGTGGTATCAAAGCTTTTGTCACTGCATTTATTCAATGCACCGAGACAATGTAAGTGGACAACTTTTTTTCTCTTTGGCACATGATCAAGAGCTAAAACTGGATGCGCTTTATTAGACTGATTTTTCTTGTTTGATTATTTCATCTGCATCACACCTGAATTGCCATCTGATTTAAGTGGATTACATTGAGTATTATTAAGTATGCAAGTAGGCAGTATTTTTATTATGTAAATTTGTAAATTATGCACTAGCTTTCAATAGGTGACTTGTCTAATCTGGTGATATTAAATTTAAATTACTTATTACTGAAATACTCACGTATGCCACTGCCATTCAAATCTTCCAGACTAATTGACTCCTTATAATCAGCATTGAAATCTCAAGGATTTTTTGTGGTTAAAGCTAAAATATTGCTCTAAGGTGAATATACGTTTTTGGCCTGCTGAAATGAAAAATAATTTGTCCCAGGTCATGGGGCAACGTGAGATCAAGACTTTGCATTTGCTGTACGGCTGTACGTGATAGAAAAGATAAGGGAGTCATGGTTGTTACTCAATTTATTTGAAGTACGATGTGCCCACTAGATATAATTATTTTGCCAATGATTTTAAAGAAATGGCTAAGGTTTTAAAAATTTGCGCATGGGTGCATTCAAATGATGGAAAAAAATAAAAATCGAGAAGAAAGGAAAGTTAAAGTGAAAACAGGAAGTAATCTTTGCGAGAGGGTTGAGCTCGCAAGAAACCCCAGTGGAGGAATGTATGAAAAAAACGTTTTCCAAAAGTTGAGGAACTCACCCTTTCACAGATTTAAACTGATTTGCTTTCGCCTTCTCCGATTTGGATAAAGTGGCTTGACTTTACAATGGCAACTGTTTTCGGGATTTGGCTGCTGCAGATCACGTCACATCACAGTTTCTTTTCAATTCTCATTCACGATCAGGGAATAAAATACAAAGACACAAAAATAGAGTAAGCACCGCTTTTATGAACGAACAATGGTTTCTCTTTGCTGAGGGACATTTATAGGGAAAATGCCATCATGAATCGTAAGCAAAAACCACTCTGCGATCCCTCTCAAATTTTGCAAGCTCTCTTATGCCAAAAAATCTGAGTTAGTTAGGAGAGGAGGCTGAAGAAGACCAAAGAGAGTGAAAAACCAGGCAAGGGAGGAACTCCAAAAAACATTGGATGGTTTACCATGAATGTGCATAAAATCGTTATGATCCACTGAGTGCTGTTAGTGAGTACAAGTATATGCATTATGCATGTGCATTTAACATTGCAACAGCTTCAACTTCAACCCTACTTCAAATGTAGTGTCGATGGTATTTGCAAAAGCCTAGCGCATTGAAAAAAAAAATTGGACGAGATGGAACATGCATGCGCCTCTTATCTCCACTATATTTGTGGTTCAAGTCGAGTGCAGCGTAGAATATTGTAAGCATGTTAAATGTAATGCAGTTCTGAAAAGAGTCAGACCAGAAATATAAATGGTCATCCAGGTTCACTCATTCAGATAGATCAAGCAGACAAACAACTACTGCACTCTTGATCGCTACTCTTACCTCTCGACTTGTCAGAAAGTTGAGGTTTAAGAATGGATGAAGCAAAATTCAATCAAAATCAATTTGTGTATGCATGCGTTATGTTGTCAATTGGAACATTAAATACTTCATTTGAACTTGATCTTGAGTCCATCATCACAGCTTTAATTTCTCGAGAACATTTAAACATGAATATTTTTAAAAAAGCACTCCATGATAAACGACAATTTTTTATTGTTTGAAATATATTGGTGATAGTAATAAGAATGATGTAAATAAATTATTTCATTTTTCTTTTAATAAACAGTATTTAGCCCAATTAAAATTTAATTATGATCTAAACTTAGTTATGATCTATTATCAATTATCAATATTTTTCATTTATTAAATTGTGTGGAAGGTCAGAATCAATATTGCTTTTCGGGTTAGGCGCAATTATTGATGGTATCTAACCAAATACATTATGAACAAATCTTTTGAAACATCGTGTGACTCAAATTTTAAGTGATATATTTTTAGAAGCGAATGGAAATGGGTATGTAAATGTCAAACCCAGGTTTTTGGCTAAAAATATATGAATCAAAGACATCTTTAGTAATCCTCAAATTTGGGAGGTAATTTTTTTTAAATCTGAGAGAATGTGTGTTTTGTAGACAATTTTCATTCAAATACGTATTTACTAACATTGATTTTCTTGCTTATTGATACCTATAATACACAGAAATCAAAACAAGTACTTAATAACTGTTTCTTTTAAGTTCAGGATACACAAAGCAAAGTATTTTGTATTCGTTTTAGGTATGTCGCATACAGCAGGATATGTAATGATTTAATGATAGTGGACCTCTTAGCTGTCATAAATTATTGTGGTCTTTGTATCTTCAATTCGATCCTACTCCTATAGTTTATTGCCACTTCCAATAGAAATCCTACGAGAGCAAAACATGAACCGGAGAAAAGTACAAAAAATGCTCCCCGCAAGTGTTTTAGATGGAGAGTATCATCTCCTTCCTTTTCATAAACGAATGCCTTTTTCCTTCGCTCAGGTTCTGACAGTCCCTTTAACCAAATATTTTTCAGTTTGAGCAATCCCTTTAAATCACTTCTTTCCCATTGTTGATTTAAGCCCATTTGCATCGAATTTTGTAGAATCCATTTAAAATTTTCCGAAAAGTCCGCTTTCTTTTCATGGAGTACTCCAGGAGTGTACATGAATCCATAATTGGGTGATATCCGAATCGGACTCTGACCGAATCTATCACTTAAATTACGATTCTTTACTTCCTCATAAACACATCCAAAAAGAATACACGCAGTCGCTCTATCATTCATTGTACTCTTCAAACACTGGAGCGGGTCTGGTTGCCTCAGCATCTTTTTAAAAATTGTCATGTACGTGGGACTTGTTGATGTCTTGAAGGTGTTATATGCTACGTTTCCAAAATAATGAAATTGAATGTCGTATGTGCTTTTTGCCAATTGATCGAACGTGTCTGGTGATGGTTCTAAGACCGGGAAAGTCATTAAAGTAACCATTTTGGCTCGGTACAACGTGGCAGCAATTAATGCAAAAAGAAGCCAGTATCCGAGAACAATTTTCACACTTTGTGAGAGCTCCACCGGAATCTCATCTGCTTGTTCAATGCAGACCCTCGGCAAGTACTGAGCTACTGAGAGGATCGTCCAAGGTGACTTTTCACGCGATGGATTGAGCTTAAACAACAAATGTGTCACAAAAAGTACCAAAATTGTTGTCGCAAATACACCGGCCCATAACGTCGGTTGAAATGGCCAGAAAATAGTTTTGTATGAATATAGCCTTCCAGGTGGCCCCACAGCAAAGCTGATGTATTCAAACGTTATCGTGGCACAAAGCTCGATAATAGGATGTCGTATGAAGGTCATTCCACATACCAAACCGAAATCCACTTTTTTATTGAACACGTCTCCCACTGCTCCCAACCATGTGCCATTTGGAAGAGGATGTCCCGTAGATCCACCCCCAGAGCTTCTATGCAGCTCCCACGAGAAATTTAGTCCTTGAGCAAGGTGAAGTAGTGCTGATGCATAAATACCCCGTTTTGGATAATTGACTCCTGTCTCCGGATTTGTTACAATTTCCAACAGCCCTGGAAGTTTATCTGTTGCAGATACCTTCAAAACTGAACCGTGGAACGATCTTTGAAAGTCGGGGAAATATTCTTTCCTTTTCTGGAACATTGGCGGGAGTATTATTTCTGGAATGGAACAGTGAGCACAATATTGTCTTAGACTGATATCACCTTTGTCCGACTCAGCAATGAACAACTTAAACTTTAATTTGCGAATGGTTGGTGAACCATACATTGAGTTTATGTGAGATGTGTTAAACCAAATGAGAAACTTGTCTAAATTTCGAAATGTTGTTGGGTTGAGCAGTGGTAGGTTTAGTCTGGCATTGAGCAAGCTTTCGAGATTACTTTTATTGGAATCGAGTGTGTTGGGAGTAATCAGAACCACAATATGACTGCTTATAAGACTTGATAAAGTCCTCAATGGCCTTATTGTGTAAATCAAATCAACTTTGTCGTTTTGTCTAATATCATTTTCATACAACTTAATGTTTGTTACACCAGCAGACTCGGATATTATGTGCTTGTTTGAAATAAATGATTTGTAATTTTCTTTCCAAGCTAAAGAACTGCTTTCACTGCTTATGAAGATTAAGATGATCTTGGACTCTTGGAAATTATTGTGTATAAAATCGGTTATGAATTTAGACGAGATTGAATTACTTTTTGTAACATCTAAACCGAAGAGTATTAATAATTTTACCAGAAAATAAATAGAATTAGTCTTCATTTTAAGGATTTTGAAAACTAAACAAACTTTCCATTTTACTTAAAATTGACTTGCTGATACTTTAAAGCTGTGCAGTTTGTGTTGAAAAGAATTTGCGTTTCCTTCTGCAGCAAAACTCACACCCATTGAACGTGCTAGCGCTAGCCTTCATTACGTTTTTACAATACTTATGAGATCATTAGCGCACAACGGAGCAATGGAGAAAACAATTAATAATGTTTACCAATTTGGTAATACTAAGCCTTTTCATGAATGTTGCTATCATTTGCTTCTCGCTTGGGTTGTTGGGTTAAAAGCTGTGCAAAATAGAAACTTCACCGTGTTAACAACCATTTAATCATTTACCATCTAATAATTTATTTCGTGAATAGTCTAGCTAAACATGTGATTAGGCTTTTCACAAAAGTTCCGTAATTTTAAGGGTGAAATGAATTTTATATTTCAATGACTTGATTTGTTATGAAATAGAGTTTTGGTATGAGCCGATTCGGCCATTTCTTCCTGGGTCATTTCAATGAAATGGTGGATACTACTTTACATATTAAAATTCGGGAAGGTTCTTAATGAGTGTAAATACTTCCAATTATCGCTGTGCTGGAACAATCACATACAATTTGCACGCAACTCTAGAATTTAAATTGCTTTTGGATTCGCCTTAATTAATTTTAAGCTGAGAATTCTTGAGTCGGTAATGCGTATCGAGTTTCCGTTTAATTCAACTAAAGACTGTCCCTAGACTTAAAAGTTGTGAAACTGTTCATTTAGTACTAGTAAAGTGAATTGAATATCATCGTCAACGTCCCAATTAGTGCCATAATGGTATCAATTTATTTATTGCACGACCATACCTCTGGAAAGTCGAAGATTGTCTTTGTCTGGTTGCGCAGACTCGACTGGCAACGCGGTGGTCAGCCATGGATGTTTGGTTTTAGTCAAGTCAGTTCTCATTGAGAAGATTTCACTTTATTTATTTTAGATACGCCCTTGACTAAACTATGCAGCAATTAGTCCTCAAGAAAAGCGGAGAAAGTGACACGAAAACTTATTTCCTTCCTCTATAACGAGGTTTATAGTGCTGGGCTTCTAGACAATCGGCATTAAGAAAGACATTAGGCAACCACGGCGGTATTTATTATTTCATCGTTAAATTGTTTATTACCAAAGAAAATTGTAATTGTGTCAACGCCCAAATGTATTATGTGTTACCAACAGGTATTCGTGCTGTCGAAACATCTTTTTTAAAATTACATCATGCACTTTCCTGAAATGGAATTGTTATAAGTGAATTTTTTGCTCATTAACCAATTATACTTAAAACTTATTTATTTGCATACACAACACGGCTTTACATTTAAATTCAAGTACTAACATCTAGTCCAAGTTTTTGCAAAATGCATAATATACTTAGTTTTAAACCTTAGAAATACTATCTTCTCATTTAAATATAGTTACACTTTACACATTTAATTAAGGTAGTAAATATTGGTCTTAATCATAATTCCAATCCTGAATTTGTAAGTAAATCAAAATTAGTCAATATTATGCTACACACGATAATGTGAAGGTTCACCCTCCACTTGAATAGACATGGGCATGCTGCTGGGGTTTTCGCTAAGTTCGGTGAAATCATCATCATCTTCAACTTTCATCTCCTCTTCGGAAACCGCCATGGATGGGCTCATGAACGGTGTAATTTCAATGAAGAACAAGACATTTGGCTCTTCCAAACGAAAGTTTTTGAACTCTGGAATGAATGTGCTAATGAATATAACAAAAATCACAACTAATAGCCATTCCATCACCACCGAAGCTGCTCGAAATTGATAGCCTCCGTCCGACATATTCCATTTCAGTCGCTTTGGAGAGTCTTCCAGCTTCTCTTTGTTCACCAACATTTGAAAGGCGAAAATAACTGCACCCTGAGCTCCAAAATAGAGCATTAGTCCAAAAATTCCCAAAAATATCCTGAAATAAGCGATGAGTTTCGACTGGAAATGAGGAAGCATTTTATAGGTGAAATAGCCCTGAAATACAGTGTAAATTGATCCTCCAACAAAAGCAAGAAACGCTCCGAGATAATGCATTTCTGTAAAAATAAACAGCAATCAAAAGCATAATTTTGTTTTTAACAATTAATTAAGGTCCTATTTAACCTCAACTCTTACCTTTCACGAAGAGTTCAGGGAAGTTACCCACTAAGCTCATGCCTAAACACGATGTAAAACCGAATGCAATCGCAATCACATTCGAAATAGAATGGCGGCGACCAAACCGAATCTTCATGTATTGCTCCACTTGGGTATAACGCACGTAAATGAAGTAAGCAACTATATCAAGTTTTTAAACATACAGACAATTTTTCAGACATTCAGATACATATCAACTTTTATGACTATTTATAATACATTTGAATTGTTGTTTCTTACACAGCGCAGCGCCAATGTTAATCAATTGCGAAAAGACATATTGCTCTGGAGGGAGGGTACCGGCATCTGAAATGAACGCAAAGAAGGCATTGATGTGGCCCAGCTCAAGGGCAATGCCGTAACTGTGGAATTCAATGACAAGTTTAGTTCAAGTTCAAGCCTTCATTTACAATGAAAATGATGGAGAGAGATATAAAAGGGTTTATTTTGTCAAACCAAATTCCGAAAGCAAAAGGAAAAAATAATACGAGGCAGATCGGCACGTAATGAAGGCGAGTTGGCATTTTTGGATTTCCATCAAAGTTAGATCGATCTTTCACATAAAGACAAATACCTTGTTGATTTATTACATTTCAATCGCAACATGTCACCTGAATCCTGTCTTTCATTTACTTCTTAAAACAATAGCAAGGACGGGAGTTACTGAATGTTGATGGAAATTCAAAAATATTTAAAAAATCAAGTGCAAGTTATTATGGTGACCTAATTAATAAAAAACTGCCACCCATATTTTGCTGCCTACCACGGCCTCAAGCATAAGGAGATGGATGGAACAGAGGTGATTGTGCTTAAAACAAAGTCATTGCCAAGTTTGGAAGCAACTTCTTGAACCGAAAAAACTTATGTTATTTGCACAATTCGATAAAACAGAATAAAAACAGAAACTTTTTTTGTTCCAAGATGGTCACTCTTTAATTTTAATGGTCATAATTTCAATTGAGCCATTTCATTATTTTTAAAAAAGATTTTGAATAATAGTTGGAAGTTTTATAAATGTCATTTGCCGGTTATAATCTGGGAAATTCGTCGATTCATATTATACGCAAATTTGACCATATAACCTTCGTCTTCTTTGACGTCCTTGAGGAATGAAAGGATTTTGAGTGCATCATTAAAATGCTTTCGAGCTTCTTCCAATGGTTTGAAGTCGACAAATTGAACAAAGTCTGGCTCAGTTGCTGCTTCTTGATTTTGCTTCTTTGTCTGTTTAAATAACATCCATTTCGCAACTCCCAAGAAATGGGAAATGTGTCCACGAATCCGTGAACATCCTGGGAAAATGGAATCTGCAATTTTCATGCATTCAACACCATACTGAGCAAGCATCTGGACAGTATCTTCAGCTTTGAAACCTTCGATTTCCAGGTTTTCTAGATTCTTGAGATCCTCCAAAATTCGTGGGTTGCCTTTTATGGCTTGGACGCATAAGAGGTTGCTACATAATTGAACATACCATTTCAATTACTTTTACTTAAAAAAAAAGAAAATCATATGAGAAAGAGGTGGAAACCATATTATTCATCTTCCTTACATTGTATCCATGATTCTCATCTTGGTCTGATAAATAAAACTGTGACTGGGATGGAACCAAAATTTGAAGCTGTCAACAGTTTGAATTCCATCAGGAATGTAGCTCGCATCAGCATCTGCAAAGTGGAATACCTGCGTCAGCAAATTCCTCATCCCTAACTTGTCCTCGGTCAAATCGCCGGAAACCTTGAATTTACATACAGGACATCTCCATTCAAAGTTCTGATCAAGAGGTCTTGAAGCCACCAAAGTCCCAGTGCATGGGCTGGGGTCGGTCACGCTGGCATCACTTCCCCAATTTTTCAACTCCTTTCGACACTGCAACGTAGCAAAGTTAGTGCCTAATTCCGTCCAGTCTGAACAACGAGCGCAGTTACACCGGAAACCATCCCATCCAGTCATGTACTTTAGTCTTCGTTGTCGAATCTGTGCAGTGAGCATCAACGCCAATGGATCTCGAGAAACTGTGATCTTTTCTCCAGGTTTTAAGTCCACAAGACAGCGAATATACATCATGCCATCAGCTTTTTTGTACACTAGTTCCGCATTAGGAAGGCACGAGTGATTCGCAGCACTTGATAAATGGAAGAGCATAGCCCGAGTATCATCTTCATAGTCGTAGATCACATTCCATTTGATCACTTTCATCAAGTGAATCACCCACTCGAGCCTTTAAATAAGAATGACGTCAATTTTAATAATTTTGATAAATACTATATGAAAATATCCATGTAACTTGATAATACTTACTCGCATTTGATTCCGTAATATTTCAAGAGTTTTGTGATGCCAATGTCGTACTTGGAAGATGCCATACCACCACGTCGATTGCTCTCCGTATCGTCTTGAAGGTCAGCGGCAAACATGTCCGTAGGACTGTACTTTTTTGTCATTTCTTCCGGATTGTACTCGAGCTCCATAAGTTGTCGCCACTTCTTTGGGTCATTGCTAGGAAGAAGTAGGCATCTCAAAACGAACAGGAATCTGTTTGGTAAAAGTTGTTGAATGTGTCGTGGAATGTGATTTCCTTGAAACACTTTGCATTCAGCAGCATGGAAGCTGTCCTTCTCACATTTTTCACTGCAAACGGGCCAGAGGCATTGACTACAGCATCGAACAACTTCCGACATAAAGGTTCCACAGACAATGCAAGCCGATGGTACGGGTGTTTCCTCGGGAGCGTTCTCGTCCGCTTTGGCTGGCATGGGCTTGATATCATGTTTTGGTACCCAAACCAAGGGCCTTTCCCTTAAAATCAACTCCCCTGCGACAAGACTTTTGGACGCAATCAACTTCCTCCCTCTTCTAACTCCTTTGGTATCATAATCATAAATCAGTTTACATTTCCCCTCTGATTGAGGAGCATTTCCACGACAGGTCAACTTGTGGGCAGGCCAGTCATCCTTTTGGTGAGGCTTCCCGCAGTAGGCCACCTCTTTGCATAGACTGCACTGCTGGGTACAAGCTACGTGACAGACTGCACACCTCCACTCGGGGGAAGTGTGGTCAATTTTGACATCGTTTCCGTGATGATCATTTGGTCGTGGAACAGTAGGTTTCGATGGTTGTGCTGATGGCGTTGAGGTTGATGGAGCTACAGTATTAGCATTACTGACGCTTCCTTTATTAACGTTCTTTGGAGGATTGTTGTTATTGCTCATGGTTAAAAATTATCAAAAAGAGTAAAAATATGTTATTGATTCAGAGTGGATAGGAGTATCGTGTACTAGTGTTTAGTTTGATTAAGGTTAAATCTAAGGAATTCGTAATGGTCTACGATTTGAATTTCAATTCGATTCTCAAAAACCTTGAATTGAATTGATAAATAAGCATTTTTGTTACTTATCTGGAATTACTTTATTTGTCCACGGAAACTGGAAAGTCTGTTGTTGTTTGTGTGGCTAGGAATATGTTGTGATGATAAATGCAATACGCAATTAATATGTAATATTCGTAGGTTGGTCAAGTTTGCAAGGTACGAATATCGTGTAGTCGCAATTCAATTACGAATTTCAATTTATACGAAGGGCATAAAGCTTTATTTTTATTTTAAAAATAATTTCATGTCAATGAACTATATTTTCAACAACAATAAATTAGAAAACACAAATGTAAGATTTGTTCACTTGTTGAATTTTTGTAAGCTTGAGACATTTCAAAAATGACTAACAATTTCATACTTGTGATACTCTTTGTATTGTTTGATTGTTCCTGTTAGTCGATGAAGCAATTATTTCTCTGAAGGATTTAATTGGATCGCATGCATAAATTATACATGGGTTTACATTTCCTTTTTCTGCACTACGACCTACATCGTTTTCATCATCTTTTCTCACATGAAAGTTTTCTGATGCTAGGCCCGTGTATATAGCCTTAATTGCTTGTTTACTTAATCTTTTTAACTTTCCTACAATACTTTCACCGGATATCGCTTTCTCATTCTCCGTCTCATTTACAATCTTAGAGTTGAGCCAAGTTAACAACCTACCTATCCTGGAATGTATTCTTTCTTTCATCCATTTCTTTCCTATTATTTCACAGGCAAGTCTCTCAAAGCATTTTCCGCGATGATGACTTGTCCCAGTCAGAAGCACCATCTTCCTCCAATTCTCTATGCCACTTTCACTTGGGAACCCACGAAGCTGATCAAATGGGTCTGGTAATCCCAAAATATCCAAAAGTTGTTGGAACTTGACAAATGCCAACTGACCCTAAAAATTACGTGCAAAAAAATATGTTACAGTTTGAAATTGAAACATTGATTTAGCTGAGGAGAAAATGAATGTAAGACCTTACCTCCACCCCTTCATTTGCAATTGCAATGGCTGGTAAATATATTGAGGCATACACAATTCCAATCACAGTTGCTGCAATCGCTCCACCGAGAATCGGACCAAAAATAAATATTCCAACTTTAAACCAAACAAACTTTGCCTTTGATATGCCATAAGTAGTAGCAAATTTTGTAAGTATTGAGGAAAATGCTTCTTGTAAGTCAGCTAAAGCTGTGAGGTCAGGTGTGGAAGGCAAATCTCCAACAGGATTGTAGCTGTCATTATCCACCTCTGTTATAGATGGAGGATCCAGTTCGTTTTGGTTGTCTCCATCATATCCTCCGTCATCATTACCGTTGCCGAATGAAGGGAATTTGATATTGCTCAAAATATTTCGAAATTTTTCAAAAGGATTAGGAAGCTTTGAGAGGATTCCATCGGTACTATTTGTTTGGCTATCACTGCTATCCACATCGTCATCATGAGGAGGGATGTAATTAACATTCGAATCCAAATGATGATTTGCATTTCCTATTAAATTAATTTGACTGGGGTCAAATGAAACCTGGCTCGATTCATAGCCCTGTTCATTGTTAGTTTCTTCACTCTCACTGGAGTTTTGTGTGGAATTCAGCAAACCAGCAAGAAATCCCTTTCCAAATGGTAGAGAGTTCTTCAGTTTTGTTAGTATATTTGTACCTCCACCCACAGAGTCATTGACGTCTTGACTGTTTTCCTCGGCATACCCAAATTCTGG
>JAHZMX010001140.1:0-17113 GCA_027743895.1 Seira musarum | reverse complement strand
AAACTCTAACCCTTCACGAGTAGATGTTAACGAAGGAATACAGTTAAAGTCACATTAAATCAGTCCATCCGTATATCCGATACGACTCACAACACAATCAGTTATCAAAACACTCAAAACAAATACAAACTTGGAAGTGACAAACATCAAACACGCATGAACGATAAGAATATTTAAAGTCACATTTCTTTTAAATCCGTTAATTTTTGTCATAGTCATGTCATCACGAATGTTCCTCTCATTTCATTTTAAGACCACACATGACATGACGATTGTCACTTTAATTTTTTTTACTACATTAATAATTATTTTTGCTGAGATGATATAACAAGTAGTTTATGATTTTAATTCATTGTCTTTAGTAAAGTACATTTTTTGTGTGCATAATTCAGACTGAAATATATTATGACGATGACGTAAAACGAAGGATGACGATGTTATGTTGATAGATGAATTATGAATATTGTACCTCTTTAACTGCAGAGATGATAATGATTAAGGACACATGTCCTTGCGGTTACAGTTTTGATTTGATATTGTTTTTAGTTTTAAAACCCTATTACAATTCTTAAATGCATATTTTCACACTTTCAGAGTGCATCATAAAAAGTAGAAACACATGATTCCAATGAAATACATAGTTCAACATGCTCTTCATAATATAAAAAAACACAAAGCCAAAGGCAGCGCAAATACCAAAATGGTTGGATACAAAAAGAGACGAAGACGAAGAGGTGAAGAGAACCAAGACCAAAGAAGAATATTTATTTACGGCCCATTCATGTTTCACATCGTAATAGTTTCAGAGGGTGTTTTTTTTTTATTGGACTTGGCTTTCGGGTACATAATAATGTGTGGTGCTTTTAGCATTACAATAATTTCTTCTTTTGTTTGAATACCGTTTCCATATCTGGAAGATTATGTTTAAAAACATGGGACTTTTAAGCTAGTCCCAACGCAATACCAGAACATGTAATTGAGGAGCAAGAGAACCTGTAAAGAGCTCTTCTAAACTGGGTTTTGCATTATTACTCACTTACTACCATCATCATTTGCAATGAGGACGACAACAAAAAAACCTAAATATTTGACTCATGCAAAACGCTTACTTTGTGTGGCAGTAATAATAAATGATTTTTTTATGTACCTCAGTCAATCTACTTTACGCTTTCAGTTTCACCATCACCGCTTTTATGAACACCAATAAAACCTTAGGAGAGAATACATGAACAAAATTGCAGACATAATATTATGCTCCCGCAATTTTTTTATATGTATGCAAATCCTAAAAACGCTATTTTAAATAAAATATCCTTTAACCAAACTAAAACAAAAAAATGTAAACTTTTTGTATAACTGTTTTTAAAATTGCAGAGCTAAACTTAATTATCTTTATCCTGACAAATATTCACATGGATGCTCGATGTTCCTTCTCATGTTAACTCGATTTTTCTATCGAGTTGATATCACCATATTCATTATGAATGTATATGGTTTATCTGTAAAATTTTAATATCGGATATGCGAAACTGTCGTAACTGCTGAGAAAGCTTTTTCTATTCAGTATTTTGCTTCATTGCATGCAAAAAAACTTTTTTAAGTACACAACTCAAATTCGCACGACGACAGCAATTATAGTACTTTAACTGCGAAAGTAGTGTCGGTAGCCAACCCCAAATATGCCTAAATATGCAGAACTATCAATTTGGTGGACGTACATGTTACGATTACTTATGTAAACCTACATTATGCTTCTATCTGAAGCTTGTACCTACATGTTTAGAATCATGCTAAATGCAAAACAAATACAGGGAAAACGTTTTAATAAATCATGAAATGATGATGCTGGTGATAATGCCCATATCTGCAGTATCGAATTTTACTTTCCAAAGTAAGCAGGAAGAACATGTATTTCCATATAACCTTTCCAAAATGAGCTGAAGGTACTTAAACACATTCGTTGGTCTCGGGGCATGAATAATTCATTCGTTTTCTCGGGAAAGGAAATTACTTTGGAAATGCATGACTTCCAGTTAGTGCAATTACCTTTGTTGCATTAGACCTGTCAATCTATTTTGCGTGGCTTTTGGCTGCTTTGCGGAATATTATTATGTAACTTTGTTCATGTAGCCTCGAGACTCACTGTCTGACTTTTTTCGGTCCAAGAGCAAACACCTTTGACTTGACATTAAGAAATCGTGATCGTCATCATCCATTCCATTATACATTACTTTGGAAGTCTATTTTGTGCACGAGAGAGGTCTCGATTGCATCTCTATTTTACTTTGCGAGTAGTTTGGCCTTTTGAAAGGAAACCCGTTCCTTGTTACCTCATCAATTTTACATCATTCTGAAAAATAGAGAAGATTTTGTTTTGCTCAGTTGCTCAAATGCTCCGTTTTGCTGGAACATGAATTGTGAATTGACAGATTTATCAATCCTTAATTCATTCCATGTCAAATTACCAAATCCAAAGGATAATGCTCCTGACTCATGGCCCGAGTCAATTTATTCTGAAAGAAACAAAGTGTTTTATGGTCCAAAAGTATTTTGACAGGAGTTTATTCACATTTCCCCAAAAATTATTTATGATGCTTAGTTCGCTCGTTTGTCTTGTAATGTGATTACGATTATGTCTACAGACGTCTGAAAAATTTGTTATTTATGCTTATCTATCTTTGAATTCATTGTCAATCAATCACATGAATTAGTAAACGTTCTGCAAAGTTCTGCGATCTGTCATTTCTTTCATCGGAACATGTTATGTAAAAGTAATACTTAGACAATGGTGGTATTTTATTTTCCTGTCAGAAAAATGCATTTAAGTGTAAGAATGTGGATAAAAACTTGTATTATGTTATCCCAGTCTGGTTGGTAATAAATACGTCACACAATTTCCATTGTTAGCTTTGATTTTGATGGTGAGTTGTGAGGCTTAGGAACAAAGGCATCTTTCATGAAGACTTTATTTAAGTGGTTTCCTTCCAACTAACGACTCTCAACACTCTCTCTTATCAGGTCGGTTAACGAAGTGGAATTGTGAGATAAGTAGGTACATGGTTTTTTGCACTGGATCAATCCTATTGCCGTATTTTTTCAATTACACGAGCATCCTTATCAATTAAATCGTTAATCAAATAAATTAGACATTTTAAAAATTATTTTCTAAAGAATCAACGGAATTTATTGTTCATTGTTCCAATTCTAAACTACCTTGTATAAAAATGATACCATTTGAAGTACATATTTAATTTTAAATTGCCGTGACCTAATTTAAAAAATACGGCAGGTCTTCAAAATTTCATTGAAGCAGAATAATAATAATCATGCCCCTCACGTTCTTTCTACGCAGTACTGACCGAAATGTATGGACCTCATTTTTCAAGTCGTTCGGTCGCTCGGGGAAAGGTTCATGTACATAATACTCTAGTCTCTGCACCAAGATGGAAGAAAAGATGCAGTTTCATTTGTCCGATTCCAAACTTCGATTTTCTTTGAAAACGAGGTTAGGTCAAGCCGAAAAAATGTTTCCTTTGGGATGATAAGGGCAATTCAGAAAGCGCTTTGCTCAGGATTTCTTTGAACAGTAAATTGACGATTTAAATTCTGGAAGTCTGGATTTTTTATCAGATTTGAACTTAAACTATGCGACATTTTAACTTAATTCAGTTGATTGTAATAAAAAAATCATTCCATTGAGTATGGCTGTAACAGTGACTTTGACGGATGAACAATTCTAAGAAGATGATACTGCAATTTCTATTGCCAGTGGCGAAAAGCACACAGGCACAACAACGTCCCAAGGGACTGGAAAAGTTTACTGGTGCATAGAGTTATTTTGTCACTACAAACACAACTCAACGCTTGTTTTCATGAGTGAGTCTGATATCCAGGATTTTTTTTTCTCTTTGAAGTTTACAAGAGGAAATGGAAAGCACACGTTGTTCTGCTTTCAACACCTCTTAAACTTAAAATTTACCTTTGAAACCAAAGTGGAACGTCTTGAGACTTTGTCTGGTTTGTTTTGCATCGCTGCAAGTTTCAACTTGGAACTTGTTGAGTCGTGTCGGTTTAGATTTGATTGAATTGTATCCTTTTTTTTTGGACATTTTTGTACTTCATTTCTCCTTTCGTGTATGGGGCAATGTGATATGAGCAATAAAACTGGTGCAATGAAAGAATGAAGTGAAGTGTGTCATCATGGGATTTTGAAAAACAATTCAGAAAAACAGGATTCTTGTGAAGGGCGAATTCATTCTTTTGTTTTTTGGTAAAAAATATCAGTTTCCACATCACATCACATCCTTGATTCAAGTATTCTTGGGAGACTGGTGGGAAAATTTACAACTTTTGACTTTTAAAATGCATGAGTAGAAGAAGACGAGTTAAAAGTTTTTCACTCGTTTTCTCGTGCATGAATATAAATTCATCAATCTTTATTTTCATCTTTCCCTTCGGTGTCCAATTATTTCCATCATGAAATCAACTAAAGCATTTGTACTCATTCTGACCGTAAATTCTCAATTTCATATCGTAGGAATATTTTAGTGGAATTTTTGGAGGCCTTTATAAGAAACGTTGAATAAAAAGATGAAATAATTCAGTTTTTCCAGTTGTGTGAACTTTGATTTGAATGACAGTGATTTCTCCTCTAATTTAAAGATTTACGGTATATTTATATTTCAATCCAGTGTTTATAGTACATTAATGGATTAGCAGAAATGCAGAAAAAAAGTTGAATCAACTACAAATCCGTTTCCAAAACTTTTCCATTTTCTCTTCTTCCGCCATTGCCAATGTTTATTTGGAAAAAAAGTAGAGAGACGTACGTACGTATTGCATCTAATTAGTTTGCTTTATACTTCGAGTAAGCTACAGGAACAATCTCTGTCCTCCTTTTTCTGTCCACTTTTCAACTCTTCACAATTGGCAGAAAAGGAAGGTCACTTCAATTAAATCTTTTTATCCACTTGGAACAATATTATTTCTAGAAAAAAAACCCAATCACGCCCATTTTCTCCTTTTTTACTTTTAACTCAGGGAAACCCTTCAAATAAAAATCCTTTCGTCTTCATGTACAATAGTAAATGCTGTGGCGAATAGCAAACTTTTTCCAGTGAAAAGCAGCCAAAACCAAAATAAAAAAGGAATTGATCCCAGCTTTGGGCTTGGCTTGGCTTATACCTCGATCCTTGCGGGCTTATTCACACACCATAAAGCACCGCAGCAGAAACACTTGTTCCTCCATCCTACTTCATCGTCCTTCAGATTTTTTTTTCCTTTTAATATCATCCATCTCCTCGTCGCTCCTCTCTCCTTAAAACAAGATGAAGAGTTTTTTGGCAAAAAAAAAGTTACAGGGAAAAGAAGAAGAAACACTCTAAGAAAAATTTATGGCTTGCTATCCCTAAAAAGACTTTAAAAGTTAGAGATCCAGATGTCGATTTTCTCTATTTCTTGGAATCATCTCGAACAAAAAATTGGGAGAAAGTCTATTCACTCAACTTTGTTCAAATATTAGTCTTTGAATTAATATGATTTAATGCGACTTCAATTTATCAAAGATAAAAGAAATAGATAAAAAGAAAACGCCGATGTGATGTGTTCCTCACTTTCAAAGTTTTACACCAGCCATAGTCTTTGAATTAATATGATTTAATGCGACTTCAATTTATCAAAGATAAAAGAAATAGATAAAAAGAAAACGCCGATGTGATGTGTTCCTCACTTTCAAAGTTTTACACCAGACATTTTAATTTCTTATTTCACCATATTGCGAATAAAATTGTATGATCTAAAATGTAAAAAAAATCATAAATTAAACATGAACTTATCTCACTCCACGACCTAAAAGACACAAACACAGACATAGGGCGATGAATGAAACACGTGTTTGTGTGAAACAAGTTATCTTATTGGTGCTAAAAAGTTTTCTTTTCAAAGCGACATTTTTTTTTTGTATCACACGAAAAAATAAAATTCATTATTTGTCCTGAAGAATCGAATTAGGTTGTACAAAAAAAAACTTTTTTTCTCTTCCCGTGAGCTCTTTTCTCTTTAGAAAGTGAAAAGCAGGGAGAAATGTCATGTCACGCCATATTATTGCTTTAGCTGATGAATTGAATGCTTCTTTATTTCGACTTTATCACGAAAATCGTCAGAGCACGGCATTTTTTATTGCTTCGTTTTCATACACACTTAGGTAGGCACATTGCATCGAACGTTTCTCCCGTTTTTTTTATCCATGGAAGAGGAAAAGAGTGGGAGTCCTCTCTTCTCTGTCTCCCAATAAAAATAAATAAAAATATTTTCTCCTGGAGCACAAGCACCAGAAATAACTATCTTCTAACATTTATGGCGAAAATGTAGAGACTTTGTTGTGCTATTGTGTTGGGTGGCATAAAAAGCTAAAGCTATCTATAGACTTGACATCACTATTATTATTTCATTTATTTTTTTTCTAAAGGAAAAAAAAATATGAAGAGGAGAAAAAATCACTTTTTTTCTCCTCTGGGAACTCCCGGGACAATCCTTTTTGAATGGTTTGCTCAGATACATGGGCTTAGAATATTTACATTTCTATTGTTTTTTTTCCACACGCTTTCTCCTGATTTCCATCCTATTTCAGTGTAAAGTGAAAGTCAAGAGAGCGTAATTGAATGAAGGACAATTTTTTCCCTTTTTTCATCAAGGAAAAAAACGCCTGTTTTTTATTTTCTTAAAACAATTTACGTAGGCAAATAAGCAGATGCAAGTTCCGTTTTCTTAAATTGATGACAGTGTCGTATAAACATTTAAAAAACAAATTTTATCACGTTTAGTAGTAAGTTTGCTAATGTAATTCTACAGAATGGGTATGTTGTGTATTTTTTTGGAATTTTTCTCATTTGCATTTAAAATAGCTTGCCAATATAATCCTTTTACGTTCTCGTGTCGTGTCGTATATGTAATCATAAAAAACAGACGAGGTTCACAGTGATGCATGCCGCTGGAGAAGTGATTTGTGTAGGCGTTGCCTCTTTCACCATCATATAGTTTGCAAACTCGTGGACACGGGTTTTAATCGGGACTGGGTTTCAGGTTGATTTCAACAGGAAATATTCCATCCGAAATTTGTATAGTCAGGTGGAATAGTTCACACTGAATCCATCATTTTATTACAATTACTCATGGTGCGAGACGATAAAGATTAAAACGGGATTCGTCTTTTTCCCGCTGACCCCAAGGTCAATTTTTAATAAATAGATATTACCGGGTAAAATAGATTTAACCCCTCAAACAGGGTCTAAAATGGACTAAAATGATTTTTATCCCATTTTTTGCCATTTAAACCCATTTCTATTTATCCGCCTTAACCACTACTAATTTTTATTTATTTAGCCCGTTTTTACCACGTTGCTGTGTTTTTATTTTTACCCACCTATTAAAACCCCTTTCAAAACGGACAGACCGAAAATAATTTTCCATTTGTGCCCGCCGTCAATGCTTGTGAAATATGCGATGCGTTGCGTTAGAGTATGATAGCGTTTTTGCTTACCGGTTCAAAATGACTTGTCCGTTCGTTTCTAGAAATGTTACCTTTTGACCTCAAATATGCAATCTAGGTAAGCTCATTTTGTACAGGGGACGACACCTATTACTTTACAGCACAGGAGTGAACCTTGAATTTTATTTATGTGGGAAAATGTAACTCATTTGCTTACATTAGAAAGCCTTTGAAAAAGCAACTGACGATGAGTATTTAAAATGTGACTTTTTAAGCTGAACTGCAGTCTGCCTATTTAGTCACTCTAAAATCTTCTCAGCTTCGTCTCAACAACGGTTTTAGTTGCCTTATTTTTGCTATTTCTTATCTTAACGATGCATACAGAGTTGAAGAGAGTTCGTGCATCACATCAGAATCACAACTCGCAACTCCTGCTTTAATCAAGACTAACAAAACTCCATGCTCCTCGTTCTTGCTTTCTCTTGGGTTGGTCCAACTTTATTCCAGCTTCATTGCAGATAAATACTCAAAGTCAGACAACATTACTAGAGTCCCACTTTCCATCCACAGTCCCTATCCTCAGGCTATTTTTTGTGGTGAGAAATGAGTGAAGAGGAAAAGAACACTTTACTATACGAAAAGTGCTATAATGCATTCAGCCATTTATCCCTCAGCAATTTTGCCAAAACGGATGTGTCCTCTCTCTCAATTCGTCCTATTTTCCCTATTTGCTACTTACTACTCCCCGTAACTGTTGTCTTTCTCTTCTAAAAACAACATGTAAAACCCTAGAAAAACATTTGAATTGGCTTGCCTCCTTAAACATTTCAAAGTCGTATCATTACTGAGTTTTGTAGTTTGTGTTTTGGCATTTTGGCATGTGTATGTTCTCGGCTTTAGCTTAAGGTACATGTCACGCATAAAGTAAATTGTTAACACAATTGCAGTTCACCACATCTTCCTCTTTTTTTCCATTATGTCGGTTTTTTCTTCCATACGGTACGGTACACTAGTGATTTTCTCAATTTGGATTTGGATTCTGAATTCCGATGAATTTGACATTTGGCACTTGGTCTTGTCTTGTGTGGTCTGATCCCTTCTTGGAAAACGAATACATTTAAAATAGATAAAAAACAATGCGGCCTTTATTCCAAGCAATGAACTGCTGTGCTACCACACAGCTTTAGTCGAAAATCCTACCTTGCTTCATTATAATAGCATTATCGCATTTTATTTCCCTTTCCTCATGACTCCTCCAGAAAAAAAAGAAAAGAAAACGCTTGCGGTAGTAGTTCTTGGTAGTACTTTTCTTTTACTTTTTTTCATGTTTTCCATACAAAATGCAAAAATAATTTGGACTCCTTCTCCCTCTTTTTTTTTGGTTTGCATGATCCAAGCACATTTACATATGAGCTTTTGTTAGCGGTTACTTGTTCCCCCCAAAAAAAGTTTTAAGTTTGCGGTGCACGTCTCCCAGAATCATGATCGTCTTAGAGTAATCATTGAACAAAAGAAAGAAGGAGAAGTGGAAAAGTGTAAGAATAAGAAAAAGAGCATGATCAGCGGGTTTCCCTCTGTGGGCTCCTTTTCTTCCCCACCATCTACATCGACAACTTATTTTTTTTTCTCAACAGATTTCGACGGAAATAAAGATGATACTTTTGGAAAACCGAGAATGAGAATAAAAGACTTTAAGCAAGCCTTATAACAAGTAGATGTTGAGAAAACCAAAATATTTTGTCATTGTGAAAAGCATAATAAAAGAAGCAAGTTTGCTTTCACCACGTACCCCTATCGTAAGTAGTCTGGCTTGGCTTGGCTTGGCTTTGGCTTACCATTCATCTATCCATATTCTCATTTTTCTAAAGCCATTTTGTGCTGTTGGGCGTCAGAAACTGAGCATCACAGCAATAGAGAAGGACATGACTAGATTCGTTCGACTTGGCTCAAAAGAATCCCTTTTTTTCTTCTTCTCAATATATTTATTGGATAAAATGTGATGTGATGTGAAGTATCCACTCACTCCACTTCAGTTATCTAAAAGCATTATATATGGGCCGCGTGTTGAAAAGTCCTACATTTTTTTTTCGCTTGTGTGTTTGAAAAATTGCCACAGGTTCTTAGAGAGCTTCCTTGTCAAGCCAAGTAAGGCTTGGTAGAGAGTCCGATTACATTTCAACATCATTGCCTCATCCTAAAACCAATCCAATCCAATATCACATCCTACCTATTTTTGTATGTATGGCTTTCCAAAAAGAAAAGGTAAAGAAAGTATTTTTTGTTTTGCATGCATCACATTCACATTGGCTTTTTATTTGCTTGTTCATCGTTCTTCCTTTCGCAAAATAGAATGAAAGTATTATATATTTTCTCTTCCTCTATTTCGTTCGACCGACCTGACTACTTTACCTCGAGGATTTGAAGGAAGCAGCTCACTCGCTCAGAAAACAGTTGCAGTTGAGCTTTGCTCACCCGCTGCGAAAGACATGCTTGTCCACGAAGCATTAGTCCATGCCACGCCATGGTGAAAAGAAAAGGGCATGATGCCATGCCACGCTTTCTCTGTCTCATTTTGACAGTGCTCGAGTCGAGCAAGCGAGTGCATTAACGAGGAAACGAGTCAGTTGTGCGTTTGCCTTACGTGTCGGTGATTCTGTGTAAATAATAGAATCCAAGTTTTTAACACTGCTTCTTCTTCATGAAGGTGGAAATAACTATTTTCTTATGGCTTGACCTACACTACTTACATATATCCCACCTTTCGTCTCTTCTGCTGTTAATTGTAAATCTGTAAGTTTTCATTGTTTCTTCTCATTCAAAATTCAAGAACCTTTGCTTATATTTCGCGTAGTAATATTTTTGGGGCGAGTCGAAACAGTGTTATAAAAATAGTATAAAATCGTTTTATCATTCGAATTAGATAAGCAACGCGTATGGAAGATTGTATGGTGATACAATTCCAGTCCTTCAATTCACCTTCGTAATTTTTCAATTTTTTTCCGCTTATAAAGTAATTCCAGGAATCTCCTACTTATCAAAGGCATTTTCGCCTTTCTTCGTACGACATGACAAGAATAATTCGGAAACAGGTGTTCCACTTTATCTCTACTCAAATTCTATTCTTGCAAACTCCACTTCATCTCATTTCAACATTCCTTGTCTCAAAGAAAATATAAGGGAGCATTATTGAGCAGCATGTTCGCGTTCGCGGAAAATTGCATTATTTAAGACGAGCCCTCATGAAAATGAAGATACAAGATGGGAAGATTATGAATTGTATAGGATAACGATAACGATAGCGTATTGTACAAAAAATAGGGGAGAAAACAAAAGATCTTTTCACCTTCTTTTTCTTATCGTGGAAATTCTAGTGTTAGTTAATGTACTTATTTGTTTGAAGTTGTAGGCGTAAAGTGATACATCACATGTCTGGACAAAAGTCTGGAGAATTTTTGGTCGGGCAAAGAAAGGTGAAGGTAGAAAGTCGGTCGTTTATCGTATTGTCCTGGTGTCGAGTCGGTGTCACCTCACCTCACCTTACGTAACAAAGATTTTTTAAGGTGAAGAAAGACCACCTGCCATTATTTAATTTTCCTAGAATTGAATTACTTTCGTTGTTGTCCATTTTTATGTTTGGGTTGGCAATTTCCTCTAAAAAAATATTTTCTCTAAATAGGAAATAGAAATAAAACAACGCGTGGACTGGACGAGATGCTGAACCTAAGCCGGCATTCAATTTGCTTTCTCGTGTTTTTTTATGTGGTAGGTGCAAAAACTCATTCAATTAGTAGCTCCATTTCTTCATACTACACATTCGACCTTTTTATTCACCGGAGAGTGAAGAGGAAAAATATTAAGGTATGCATTCTTTTTTTTGTGAATAGGCGAGCATTTTACATGATATTATTAGATTTTCTTCTTTTCGAGGAGGAGTGTGTCGTGTCGTGTGTGTGCCAATGGTTGGCTTCACTCAGCCAGAAAAATATATATGAAGAGAAATAGGTTTCATGAGTTTTTCCCTTCTTCCTGAATGCGGAAATGCTACAAATTTTCCCATTTTACTAAAAACGAACAAAAAAAACCTGAACAGCAGCAGCAGCAGCAAAAGCAAAGTCAAAAGAAAAGTCAGTAATAATTCTTAGATGATATGATGATGCTTGATGGTGTAACAGTAACTACTTAGGTAAAAAAAATCTTAGGTACGTTCCAACATTTTTTTTTCACGTTTGCGTTTGGAAAGACGCAAAATCGAAAGCTAAGGGAGAAGACACCAACACCACGCCACGCCATGCCATGCCATGTAATATAGAAATGGCTGATGGGTTGATGGTTTATGTTGATAACAACCGGAAAAACTCTCTACCTGCCCGTGCCCCTGTTCCTCCTCTGATATGGCGTAAATGGGGGCAACGTGTTTCATTCTTATTTCATTGTTTAATATCTTTTTATTATGGAACAAAATAACCAAGGTGGGTTTATTCTAATAATCTCCTCAGCGTTACGATTTCCATTGATACGAATTAATAATGAAAAGCCTTATTTACCAGGTGTGTTCTTTTCGTCAAAATCACGGGAGAATTTTCTTCCTCCTTTGATATGGCGTAAATGGGGGCAACGTGTTTCATTCTTATTTCATTGTTTAATATCTTTTTATTATGGAACAAAATAACATTCTTTTCTTGTGTTATTGTATTATGAATGCTCTGCTGCGAGTTGAGAGACGCAAAACCTTAGAAAAATATGAAATGAGGGATTTTTTCCTGAAGAAAAACGTGCTTCGTCTTAATATGCATCATATCATTCCTTAAGAATTTCCCTCAGAATTAAAACATAAACCCGCTGGACCTGGAAATGACTTTTTTTTCGGTCAGAACCACACACGCAGAACCGTCATTCATTCATTTTGTGGCGGAGAAAAAGCCGGCATTCAGCATTTTTTTAGGGATTCGTTTAAGAAAATGAAATCTTTTTTTATGAAAATAAACTATTTTTTTTCTCTCATGAGAGTAGGTAGTATATTCATGTTGTAATGTAATCCTCATACACTCGTAGGTAGTCATAATAGGAAGTTGGTATCATCATCGTCATCATCATTTATTTCATGGGATGTCGAGTTGAGTCGGGACCAGGGTCGCAAAAAAGAAGTCATACAGAGTTTGACATTTGTGGCAAGGAACAAAAAAGAAAAAGAGGAAGGACAGCAAAAAAAAGAGTGACTTTCTCCATCCTTTTCCCTCTTCATTTAGGTACATGTGTGTGAATTGTGGGAGAATGTGAAATGTGCAGAATGGAATTTTTTTGTAATATAATAGCTTACAAAGTAATTTAAAGATAAAGTAGAAAAGAATTTTTTGCTACATTTGTGTCAGTCACTGCAGAAATGTTTGCAATGTGAAATATAAACCCAGGCTAGTCAGACAAGGTATCAAAATGATGAATACAAATACAACGTCAACGTACGTAATAAGTAAAGTAAAATAGGAAGGTGTGGCAAAAAAAAGTCGGATCTTAGATTAAGTAGTAGTAGGGCAATTTAAAAAAAAAGTTTTAAACGGCTACTATCAATCTGGTGGGTGGTTTGAAGTTTGTAGCTTTCTAGAACATTCATGTCAGTTTAAAGTGAAATTGTCAAACTGAAAAAGCCCGCAGAACCTATTAAACTAAAAAAGTCCACAAATCCCCACTCGTTGGTTTTTATCTTTAAACGGTTTTTTGACATATCGGATCTGCTATTCCACTGCTACAGCCGTTTTTTAAGCATTAAGAAAATTGGAATATTATTCTCGTGAAGCTTAAACTGTTGGACCATAATAATAACCGCTGTGAGGATCACAATCATGAATCATCAAATCCTTTCGTCTTAATAAGCTTTTGTTACATTTTACCTTTGACAAAAGACTCTTTTGCTTTAATCTCACTAAGGGGTCAAAGAAGAAAGGTAGGTGGATCGGTGAGAATGAAAAGAACAGGATGTAGCAAACTATTTCCTTTAAATTTTCTCACTATTTCAAGAATACAATGTCACATCCCGGGTGGTTGTCCGCAACCTGCAGGCCGAAAAAATTCATTTCATGTCATGTCAAACTTATGCAGTACATTTTGCTGCGGCTTTTCTTGTAACATGTGTGGATGCAATTCAGTGGAAAAATGGTTAATAAAAATCAGGGAAAGACGACAAAGGATGGATTTCATTTCCCCCTTAAACCATAAAAAATATTATGTTTTGTCGTTTCGTTTGACTTCAAGCTTTTACTGGAATGGAATGGAGTGGAATGAGTGGAAGGGAAAGAAGAAAAAAACTGGAGCAAAGCTGCAGCAAGTCCACATATTTTCGTTCGTTGAATGAATTATCATTGTTTCATGGAATCATAGCGGGAGAGGACGCTCTCGTTTCGCTGATTTGTGAGATTTTTATGCTTGAGTGATAATACAAGGAGCATTTGGTCTTAGGAAAACTAAAGCTTAGAAAATAAGGCTGAAAAACTTTTCTGAAACGGGAACCAGAAAATATGCAGAAGAAGGACCAAATACAAAAAAAACTCTATTATAAACAACCAAATCATTTTTAGGCCACAAAGATACTTACTTATTCTTATCAGGGACTTTGTCGTGGCTCTTATGTTCTGGAAAATATGTACTTGAGGACAATTTTTAAGCTTTTCTTGTCAGCAGCTGCACTTGTGATGACATTTTTAAAAAAACTTGAGATATATGAGTTTTTAAGACTTTCTTTAATTGTCTCAATATTTTTTTAAAAATGTTTATTTCCTCAAAAGAATTTAATAATGGAGGATTAGACTTTTTGTATTTGTTTTTGTAATTTAGAAAGCATTTCTTTGTTCTTTGGATTGGCAAGTTGTAAATTAAAAAAGAAAGTTAGAAAGTCAGGCTTTGCAAAAAGTTTGCTTGCAAAAACTTCTTCTTGTAAACTTCAACTTTTTTGTGCTTCACATTCGCCACCGAAAGAAAGATCGAATCCAATCCTGCATGAATCTAGCCGCAGGTATGACCTTAAAAAGGCAACCAAAGTTTCAGGTTAATTTTCAGAGGACTCTTAATTGATTATTGATAAAGCTCGTAAAAATACTTTAGTCTGAGTAGTGCAACCGTCCAAACAGATAACGCAAGTAAGTTTCGCATCACAAAGGAAAAAAGATGGGAGATGCAAGGTGGTATCGTAGCTAAAGGCACCATGTTTCTCTGCCCACCAGAAACTATTCAAGTATGAATTCTCAGCTACGATGTGATGCGAGATCAGAGATGGCAAAAATTCGAGAGTTTAAAAGCCAATATGGAATAATGTCTTTGGGTTTCACGGGGCCGACTAACAATCCGTCTTTACCGGTTTAAGTGTAGATATTTCAAAGTACGCCGATTTTTCTTCATTTCCCACAAGCCAGTTAAAGGCCACTTTCCACTGCTATCTCAGGCAATAGCTCAAAGGGGAAGAAAACATTTTACGGGCAGGCCGGGTGATGTGATGTGATAGAAATTGAGGATGAGAAAATCCATTCTCTCTCCCAAACTCCAGCTCCGGAAAGAGTTCTATAACTTGGCTTACACATGCAAATTAGTTTTTCTCAGAGAGGGATGGACTCAATGTGAAAGCCGGAGAATTAAGAGGGAAAATTTTAGGCTTTGCATGCCAAATTCCTGGGATATTTTCCACTAATATTTTAGGTATTTTCTCTGTGGTTGCATGCATGAAACGTTCAAAATTTCATTGTATGAGCTTCAAAGATGTAATTAAATCTGTTTTCTCCTTTTATAAGCTTAGTACTAATATAACAAATGGTGCTAAAGTTTTATTTTATCTGTTGGTCTGGTCTCGTCTTGGTTTTTATGGTGTTCATCAGGATCCATTATATATATTACGATCACATTTTCCCTTCTTCTAACTGGCAATCATTTCTTGGGAGTTTTCAGGAGGAGAAAAAAAAATTGTTTCCAGTCTTTGTTCATTACCAGAAACTACCATTCACCACCTGAGACCGTAACACCTGGCTACCCCTTTTGAATCCGGTTTCGTCTTTATTTTTCACGATCGGTCAACGAGAAAAGAAAGCAATGCAATAGCAATGGTAATATCATCGTTCCCATCGTCCTCATCATTATTATACTACTTCCCCAATGCTATTTACTTCGGGTGAATGGGGATGGTAAAAAAAACTTATTTTCAAGGAAGGAATTACAACGAGTGAAAATGGAATGAAGCCGGAAATTACCCACATTTTCGATGGAGGATATAGAAACAACATGAGCAAAAAAACAGTCTTCCATTTCCAATTCAATCCAATCCTAAATGGGTTGTGAAGATGTAAAGGGATGTGATGTGATGTGTAAGTGTTGTACATTTTGTACATGAAAGAAAGAAAGACAAGAATCGACTAGCGTCTTAGCAGAATTTTTTTTTGTTACTTTTACTGCTTGTTTCTTTCCGCCTCGTTCGTTTTGTGTTCATTAACTTTGATGACAATGGCGAAGTAATGGTGGTGTAACTGTTCTACTGCAACCGAGAGATATTTTTTGTTGGCAGTGAAAGTGATTTTTGATTTATTAAGGCCATTTTTACAACATAAGGATTTTTTAAGGAGAAAAGTGTTATGTTATGGTATGCTCTCATCTTCGTTCTAAAAGTGGAGAGTTTTCTTCAAAGACGTGTTTAAAGAACTTTTTTATTTTTATCTGGACTCCGGACTGTGTAAGTAGAAGTAGACGTGGACGTAACATTCCTTTTGATGTTCAGTGAAGTCTGAAGATCAGTTTTTGTAAACATGAAGAGAGGAAGTAGGAGCAGAAGAAGAAATTGAAGTTTATACAAAGCAAAGAAGAAGCGAGCGAGTACCTTCGCTTTTGGAACCCTTTAGTTTAGTTAGTCCATCTTGGAAAAAAGAGCGAGAAGATTTTATTTGGTTACAGTTCAGTTGAGCTAACAACCAGAACGGTATCCAATCCCACTTGCTTAAGAAAAAATGCCTCTTAAACTTCGTCGAACCCTTTCAATGGAGGATCTCCAAAATGCATCTGATGACGAGATGGACGTATTACTTTCTGCTTCCGAAGACAGCCCTCGAAAATGTATGAAGGAAGCAGCTCGTACCTCATCCGGTTCTCAGCAACAGAATGGAGGAAGTCAAAGAGAAAGATTTTTCCCATTCTCCTTGATCTCGGATGACTCGACATCAGCATCATCATCATCCTCATCCGCTCCTCCAACCCAGACTCATAGACCAAGGCCGAGGTCCCATGTACCGGTATTACTACCCGTGCCAGTGCCAGACACCGATGATTTCTTCCTTCATGGACCTCAAACACCCATTCTAAAGGGATCCTATTCAGCTGTTGGGAATTTGGTTGATAGTGGAAGGATAAACGGAATATCTTCATCCCCCAATGGAATACAGCATCATCAGAATCATAACTTGAGTAATAGTACTCCTCCCATATCAAAAGATGTGAGATTTGAAGAGCTTGATGAAGATGAATACAATCAAGGAGAATTCAGGGAGAAGGATCTGGAGGATCAGCGCTCCAGCATTCATGCCCAGGTTTGCCAGAATAATGCAAAATATGTGCCACTTCAATAAAGTAGCATTGAAATGGAAGGAAATTGGATTGGGAATCACG
>JAHZMX010001139.1:0-14706 GCA_027743895.1 Seira musarum | reverse complement strand
GAAGATAAAAACCATGTGTTCTTCAGTACTAAAGGCGTTTGTGTCCTCTGCTTTGACGACTGTCCGACAGACGTTTCGGAAGATGACCGCCGTCGAAACCTCCAGACATCAATTAACTTTTGCAAGTTGTCTTCTCGCTACCTTCGTTTCAATCTGGCGAAACTTGTAACAGATCCGGTGAAGAAAGTCGGAAGAAATTGTAAAAGCATGTACAAATCTGTGGAGGAAAATGATAATAATAAACCCCGTGATCGAATTGGTGTGGAGTTGTGTGACAGATGCTTGACGTTGGCGGAAGGGTTCTGCAAACTTCATTTCCAGTTGGAGTTTCATCAAATGGTTCTGGACAGATGCGTCAAGTCGATAAGTGATGTCATTCTGGAGGCAAATAAAAAGCCGAGAAAGACACTTTTTACAATGGATGATGATGATGAAGATGCTGTGCAAACACAACAGAAAACTTGTACGAGGTTGACAGTTGGTGGATTTCGTAGCGCCAATAATCTTCGGAACAAGCTCTACGAAAAGAGTAATACTTTCGTTACAACATTCGATATGTTAAATTGCTATCCGTTAATTCAATCATTTCAAATATGTAATGCTCCTTTTTTGCAATTTTTAGGCCTAGAAAAACTATCGCAATCATATCCAAAAATTTGCTTGCGTCGTATTTGCAAATCCGGAGACTGGATATCACTTTTAAACGGGAAAAGTTTTAATAATGGACTTAAGGAAGCAACTTCAAATAACACAACAGAAAACTTGTACGAGGTTGACAGTTGGTGGATTTCGTAGCGCCAATAATCTTCGGAACAAGCTCTACGAAAAGAGTAATACTTTCGTTGCAACATTCGATATGCTAAATTGCTATCCGTTAATTTAATCATTTCAAATATGTAATGCTCTTTTTTTGCATTTTTTAGGCATAGAAAAACTATCGCAATCATATCCAAAAATTTGCTTGCGCCGTATTTGCAAATCCGGAGACTGGATATCACTTTTAAACGGGAAAAGTTTTAATAATGGACTTAAGGAAGCAACTTCAAAGGGACCACAAAGCGTTGCAGTTTACAATGATCCAGAGACGGTCGTTGCCTCGTTGATGGGATGTATAGTGTCGTTTTGGATTGTTCTATCACTGTCTTTCATAAATCCAGATGAGCTTATCAAGAAGGTCAAGTTTAATCAATTGCTTGGAATGCAACAGGATTTGCTACACCAGCAACACAAGATTATTAAGTATGTAGAGGCGCAAGGTCAGATTCCCATAGAGGTTCTGAATGGGCCAATTTTCGGTTTGCCCAGATCTAAAACAGTTCCGGAAACTCCTAGTCCTAAAAAGCGTGGACGAAAGCCAGGAAGTGGAAACTCCAGTTTTCCCACAACAAAGAAGAAGAAAGAGCAGAGTGTAATGAGAAATCATAACGGTATACGCAGAACCAATTTGCGAAAGTCCTTTGAGAAAGCTTCCATGAAATTATCATCATCTCCGAAGAAGAAGGATGCCTCATGTGCAACAGAAAAAACGGACACGAGTACCAAAGATGCTACAAAAGCTTTACACAAAGATGCCAAGAAATTGCCACCCAAATGATGTTCAAGTTCAGAAAGAAATTGCTCAAATTGAATCAAGCGTTAATAAAAATGTTGAAGGTAAATCCATCTACTAATGTATCCATCTATGTAGATTTCTAAGTACAAATTCGTGTTAATAAGCGGCAATTATATTAGTTATTTTCTTGTTTGTAGTAGAAGTGCCAGTAGGGAAGCCCAAATCTAAACTTCCACAAATACCCATATCTGTGGAAATAATTCCAACGCAAACAAATCCATCGTCATCTAAAACTCATGGAGATCAGTTACTGCTTCAACCGCTAGACGCACCAGCAACGGCTCAGGATTTATCAAATATTTCGAAACATAAGCCGCCTGCTACAACATCATTTGCTGCGACGGCGACAGTGCCCGTAGATTCATTCCAATCAACAACTCAAAAATCTTCTTTTCTTTCGTACCCACAAGAATATCAACCACCATCATCACAGCATATTCCTCCACAGCCTTACTCTAATGTTGCTCCACTTCCTCCTTCGTACACTTCCGTGCCGCAACAGGCGTCTCAGTCCTACTATTCCCAACATCACTCAACAACAGAAGCATTTAATGTGCATCCTAGTCCCCAAGCTCATTCATCATCATCACATCCGTCCACTTCCTCTCAAATGTATCCGCACCCTTACGACCCGAACTATTATTACAACAACAGTATTCCTGCTCCACCGCCACCAGACACTAGTGCAAGCCAGTACAACTACGGTTATAACTATTCGTCCTACAATTATAACGCACCAACTACTGCACCACCGCCACCTCCATCTAATACTTGGCCTAGTTATGATCATTCAGCTTCCCATTCGACGTTTCCTCCATCAGAGTCAGAGACGTACTATAATTATGATTCGACCAATCCTCCATACTATAATCATAATCCAATGCCGCCATCAATTACAAGCGGCGGAGTCAAGGATCAATACAACTATGAAAACTATGGGGGACATCATTCGCAAAATTACTACTACCCGCCGCAACAACCAGTACCACCCTCAATTCACAAAACGTCTGGTGGTAAAATGGTGGTGACTGCAGGCGTAGCTTCAATAGACGTGGATGCGAACAATACGTGCTCTTCAGCCGGTAGCACTCCAAGCCCTCCGTTGACCCACACTCATGAGGAACAGTGGTGGTAAAATGGTGGTGACTGCAGGCGTAGCTTCTATAGACGTGGATGCGAACAATACGTGCTCTTCAGCCGGTAGCACTCCAAGCCCTCCGTTGACCCACACTCATGAGGAACAATCAAAAAATATGGATTCAATGGAAGAACCGCAGGAAGAAATGGACATGGAAATCGATGATGACGGGAGAAATGGGTCGTCTCAGATGGGGAGACCGTCTTCTGATTTCCAGGCACTTTCGATTTTTCCCGAAGTGCACTGGCGGCAGTCACAGGAAACGCCGAAGATCCCTTGTACAATTTCGGGTTGCACGGAACAGTTTGTTCGAACAGATCATCTCGATCTCCATTTAAGGTCTCATGGCTCATTCCAATGCAATTTTTGCCATTTGAGTTTCAGCAAGGGTCACACTCTAGCCCTTCACGAAAAATCCAGGCACTCAAAAACACCGACCTCTGGATCTAGTAGCAGCAGCAACAAATGTAAGTGCTCCCGATGTGATTACATTTCCCTCTCGCAGAACAACTTCTTCATCCATTTTTTGAGTGAGCATCTCAACATCCAGCTTTACGACCAACGGTGCGAAATTTGCAAGAAAAAGTTTGTTGCAGGGGCAAGGAAATATGTGAAAAGGAATCACTTCAAGAATTACCACGACACAGAAGGGAAGAACCCAAACTCCATTTTCAGGTGTAAAATATGTAATGCACCATTTTTGAAAGAGTCTCAGCTTAAAGATCATGACACATATTGTGAGGGGCTAATAAATGGTCACGATGAAGAAAATGATGTCTACGATGAAATACCGTCCAGGGCTGCGAGTACAGTCAGCTTTAGCTCAATTGACACAGCGATTTCTTTAGACACCGCTGTAGCAACGGCCGACCGACTCGTAATATGAAGCCGACATCATGACCTTATTCAACAAACTAAGATGTGATGATGGAAAGTTATTGTGATTAGTGTATACCTTTTTTAGGCAGTGACAATGATTCAAGGTCGGGAAGTTTATCGAAAGCTTTATTTTTAATTCTTTTAAAAAATGTAGCTGTGAAAAATTGTTTTTTAAAAGCTAAGGTAGTCTTTTGAATACAGTCAGGTCAGGTTTGGCTCACATGAATATATTGTATGGGGAAGTTCGGAAGTTTTATGAAAATCTAAAATGATCTATTTTGTTAGTTTTCAAAAATTGGGTTTGTTTGTTAGCTTTCTTCTTGGGTTTAAAAGTTTAGTCGTTTTTGTAGCTTTGTTCGTATTAAGTTTTAAACAGTCTGGGTAAAAAGCAATACGTTCATAAAGGCCAATTAATAATTTAAATTATACAAATATTTAAATCAATTTATATCTATGTATTTGGTGATGAGTATCGATTGTGTTCAGCCAGAAATGTTCATCTTAACCAAATGCTTCAATAAATGCTTTATATTATCGTCAAGTTTTAATTAAATGTGCAATTAAGGAATTTTAAATGGTATTTTCCCTGCAACTACGTTTTACTTATGTGTAGTTTACTTTTTTGTCTAATGCATCTGGAACCTATTACTTACCCAAGTTATTGTACCATCTATGAAACTTTTTATGGTATGGTATGGTATGTTTTACGNATGTTCATCTTAACCAAATGCTTCAATAAATGCTTTATATTATCGTCAAGTTCCTGCAACTACGTTTTACTTATGTGTAGTTTACTTTTTTGTCTAATGCATCTGGAACCTATTACTTACCCAAGTTATTGTACCATCTATGAAACTTTTTATGGTATGGTATGGTATGTTTTACGTTTTCTTGTTGTTTAATCAAAATGTTTTTATGAAGGAAACCGGTGAATAAAATTACAAAATTATAGAAACACGATTTTAAATTCATTCTTTTGAATATCTTCTAATTATCATCCAGCCCTGCAAATGTTTCAAATGAAATAAGTGAATAAGTAAAGTTCAACAACTTTCAACCTTTGTTTCTTTTCATATATGTACAAACCTCTGTCGCATGTTTCGCTTCCTACCATCATCATATAGTTATTGCTGTGGTCTTTTTCCTAATATATTACACAGGTAACATAAGTACTACCATTCTTATCCTGAAGATTATTTTACTAACAACACTTTTGAGTTTATATTTGTGTTGTACTCATGCCCCATTTAACTTTTTACAGTTTTACAGCAAAAACATAAAGCCGAGCCGGCTCTCACGTCTCACCTTACTTTATGCTTCTCATTCTCATCATGATTCTCATCCTCAGTCCTCATCCTGCAAGAGATTTAATTTATGAGTTTAAGCGGGCACTGGGCACTGATTCACGTGTAGCACATTTCTTCAAGGACCATTATTTACATAAACAAATACTCAGAAAGCACTCGACTCGACTCGAGTTAGGGAAAAGGAATGAGACAGTTTAACATCCTGCTCCTACCGAAGCACTAGTAACTTTTTAGAGTTTCTTAAAAAAAATATATCTGTAAAGAGAATATAATGATTTAATAATGAATTTAATCTAGTTTAATTGGTTCCCTGTTTAGTTAAAAAAGTTATACGTACAGGATAGTTCATCATGAACGGTCTGCAATTGCAAGTAAAGCTCGACACCAAAACTCTGTGTTTCTTTTGCCTCCGGGAATGTCACAGTTCCAACAATGATCTCGATACAGATCCGGATTCCATCACGGAGAAGGAGAATGAATATAATAATAGAAAAGCGAGTTTGCAATTCTCTAAATTAATGTGCAGATATTTGGGATTTGAACACGGTCTTCAGCTAAAACTTTGCATAGAATGTTGCCTCCTAACAAATATGATTAGCGAGGCATTCCAACAGTATGAAATAGCGGAGATGAAGCTGTTTTGGAGAATAGAGTCACTATGCAATATTATCAAGCATTCCGACGGGGTCCCACAAAGAAGAACTGAATTTCGTGAAAAAGTTAGTCCAAGCATGAGACAGGCGACGAGGGCAATGAGAGCCAGTGTTTTTCTGAAATGTGAGTTAAATTTCTTTTTTATTATAGCTTTCAATGAATATAATGATTTGCATGTACAGCTTACGATTAGCGTACTAAATTACTAATATATGTGCATTTTTATAGGCATGAAAAAGTTGGCGTGTATGAAACCCCGTGTTTCTGTGTCAAAGTTGGATTCGAATAGAGAAAAGAGAGTTGGTCAATTTTCTTCCCACCCTCAGGATAATCTTCTAATGTTATCTTTGATCGGATGTGTTTTATCGTTTTGGATTGTCATCTCTCTTTCAGCGATTGACCCAGAAGAGACAATACGTTTTGTGAAGTCAACGACATCTCAAAAAAATAACATCAGCATAAGTACAAACACTGAAGACATCGGTAACATTTTCTCAGAAGAAGTACCGGAATGCCCCATCCAGATTGTCAGCATTCAGACATTAGCCAGTTCTGAAGAACAAGAAGAAGATAGCGAACTTTCATCCCACACACCCATGCCATGGTTATCGCCGCTTTCACTTGAGGACACAGCAAAATCGAATGAAAGTCTGGAAGTTGCTGATGAACAAAGCTCGCCAGAAAATGCCCGTCTTCTTATGCTGCCCCCTAAAAATCATGAGGTCTGTTCAAATGAATCTGAACCTGCCCCTGGGCTTGAACCTGTTTCCAATTTTTCTCTGAATGAATCCACGACATCTTTGCCAATGGTCGAGAATAACCCTCAGACAATCGAACACCTGCACCAAGAAGACGCTCCTGTTCTCAACACTGTTGCTACTCCGATTCAACCTGACAATCCTGAAATAATTTCTCCAGAGGATCCAAAACCCGCCGACCCACCTCCAAAACCAGCTAAAAAAAGGAAAATACTGATGTTAAAGGAAGTAATGGATGATGCGATATCAAAATTTGTTATTCAAAAGAAAGTGAAAAGGATTAAACAAGAAAATCTCGCGGACAATGCACTGGGAAAAAGATTCCGTAGAGATTCTGAAGGTTCCCAATCTACTGGTATAGAATCCGGAACGCCGGTTCATCCTCAAATGAAAGAAGCATCTTCATTACCTCCTGACATGCCTCCCGAAAACACAACAAATGGACAGTGGACATGTTTAGAAAGGATTAAATTAGATCCCGCTTCCCCACTTGCGCCGACGGAATTGGTGGATTCTGATGCATCAACGGAAGTTGATTCGATTTGCTCTGAACAATCTTTATTGGAAGATCTTGATGTACCACCTTCACCTAGTCAAACTCCTGAGCTTTTGGAAGGGTTGGGTATGGGAATTCCTGAAACTATTGAAACTCATGCTAATGGTAATACCCTCGGACGAAGAGTTGACAGAGAAGATCTCAAGTATTTAATCGACGAATATTTTATTTTCGGACCAAAGGGAAAGCGGATGAAACCTGTCTCTCCGAAACCGTTACCCATTTCTTCTAGTTGTGCTTACCTGATTTGTGAAACATGTGGAATGCGATTCGATACTAGAGCAAAACTTGAAAAGCATCGTGTAGTAAGTCACAATCTTAAGAAATATGTTAGATGTCAATTATGTTCAGAAATGTTCGATTGCTACGCAGATCTAGAAAATCATAGAAGTTTAAACATAGCGTGCGAAGTCTTGGAGGAAACCAAAGAGCTTGAGTTGAGCGATATGGCAAAACCAATATTCCCATTTAGGGAAAGAGACTTTATTACTGGAAATAAATTTTGCCCTTTCGAACACTGCTACGAAGTTTTTAGTTCGGCAAGACTTCTTTATATTCATATGAAGACTCATGGAAACTTTGGTTGCCATTTCTGTTCCAAACTGTTTGAGAAAGCAAGTGACTTGGCATTGCACGAATACATGAATCATGGAACTCCTGTTGGTTTGAATAGGTCGAAGAAGAAAGGTGACTTTGCTTTTGGTTGCCATTTCTGTTCCAAACTGTTTGAGAAAGCAAGTGACTTGGCATTGCACGAATACATGAATCATGGAACTCCTGTTGGTTTGAATAGGTCGAAGAAAAAAGGTGACTTTGCTTGTCCAAGATGCCAGTTCTATGGGAAGAAAGACAATGAGTATATAAATCACTTTATCCAAAATCACTTAAATATCTCTGACGAAACTGTAGAAAATGATAATAACGTTTCATGTGCATTTAACATAATTAAGTATTGAAAGAAAATTTATGAATCGCGTGCTTCAGTATTGGAGTGCGTCTTAGCTTAGCTATTATTGTGAGCAAGAACCTGTTTTAGTGATGTAATTTTAAGGTAAGCATTATTACTCAAAACCTAATTTAAAAACTAAAAAGGATTGTTAGGAATAAGAGCAAGTGAAGTCAGATAAATATAAAATAGATAATACATAATTAGTTATTGCTTAAAAAGTACCATTTATATAACGAAATAACGTGGCAATGGTATATTTATTAGCCGAATAGGCAGAAATATGATGATTAATTATGGTATTTCATATTTAATTCGTATGTACTGCAGACCTTTACAGGATTAAAATACGTATGTACTACAATTTTCTTCTGAAATTGACTTCAGATAAATAAAAATCGTAATTAATTTTGTTCATAATGGAACTATCTTGCTGTGCTAACTGCTAACACTGTATATTTTTTTATACCACCTAAGTATTTGTTTTTTACTGACACGATTTAAAATATTATCAATGATGAATATGATGAATGATGATGAAAAAGGTACTAATGAATGAATGTCAGTAAATGAATGGTACATTGCAGAATTTAAAATTGCAATTCATTTATAGCGAACGCTTTCACTTCAGCCTTTGTCAATCCTTTCTTATGCCACCCCAATATTTACATTTTTGTTCCGGGAACCTGTTACTTCACACAAGAGAAAATGATAAAATCTAAATCTAGTGCTGTCGTTATAAAGACCATTCACTTTCAAATCGCTTTCATTTCATAAGTGCTCCGTCCTGCACAATTACATAATTGTTATGTAATTTTTATTTGCACATTCAAAATATCCTAGTTCATCATTTGTCGGTCAAAGGTTTATACATAGCTATAGTTTCTTCCCCGCAGGAGGACTAAAATTTACACAAACGCTCAAATGTTTTCTTCGCTGACTTTCTCTTCGTCTACTCTGATTAGATCGGCACTTTCACGTGGTTGGAGTAATGCGGCAGGTTAGTAGCACACCTACCTAGTTAAGTATACAAACATTATATATACAGTAGTAATTATACCTACAAGAGAACAAGATTATATAGTAACCATGCTCATGATTTAATTATCGAGATCATGAATAATTTTAGCATTTTATATTATTAATACATTTTGTAGACCTTGGAACAAAAGACACTGGAATGCACGTTTGCATTAAACCTAATTTGACGTTTCTTTGTCTTCTTCTTTTGAAATTCGCAGGAATGGCTAAATTGCTAAATTTTAAGGATTTTAACGACAAAAAAGCAGCAGCTATTGTCCTTGACGTTCGTGAGAAATCTAAAATTTACACAAACGCTCAAATGTTTTCTTCGCTGACTTTCTCTTCGTCTACTCTGATTAGATCGGCACTTTCACGTGGTTGGAGTAATGCGGCAGGTTAGTGACAGTAGCACACCTACCTAGTTAAGTATACAAACATTATATATACAGTAGTAATTATACCTACACGAGAAGAAGATTATATAGTAACCATGCTCATGATTTAATTATCGAGATCACGAAGAATTTTAGCATTTTATTATTAACAATACAGTTTGTAGACCTTGGAACGAAAGACACTGGAATGCACGTTTGCATTGAACCTAATTTGACGTTTCTTTGTCTTCTTCTTTTGAAATTCGCAGGAATGGCTAAATTGCTAAATTTTAAGGATTTTAACGACAAAAAAGCAGCAGCTATTGTCCTTGATGTTCGTGAGAAAGGAGAGCTATCGACGGACGGGAAGATTCCAGGAACACGGCATCTTCCACGTACTACAAGAAAAGAATTGAGAACTAAATTGTTTTAATGTTCAATTTTTTTCAATTGTTTTATGTAAATGAAGAACTTAAATTTTGTTTTATTTGTGTGCAGTTGGAGAAATTCAGAACGCTATCAAGATGGACAACAAAGCTTTCCAGGTATGTGCATTTTGTGAATTTTGTCTATCAACTATCAATTTATTCTCTTGTACCATTTGTACTATTTAGTAGCCTACTTACTCCATATTTTATGAAAAACGGTTTGATCGTTTATAGGACAAGTACGGATTTGCGAAACCCTCTACAAATGACCAAATCATTATCCATTGTAAATCTGGGGCGAGAGCATCTGGTGCAGCTAAAGAGTTCCTAAATGCAGGCTATGGGAAAGTGGAGTATGTTGCTCGTTACACGCAATGAAACCAAACCAAACAATAAAACGAGTCGTTAGTTCAATCGAATAAAATTAATCTTTTAAATTCACTTTAGAGTCTATCCTGGAATTCTGGACTGGGTTCAAAATGGAGGAAAAGTTGAAAGGAATTAATAGTCATAATTACTCACTTGATTTCAAGTCATATGCAGTCAATTTATAGTGCACTTACATCTGTATCATTGATGGTTTTTCATTAAAATTAAAAGTTGAGAGGTTTTTGTTACAACGACTTGGACTTGATTTGCCTCTTGTTGAGACTTTGTTCACATTTTCCTTCAAATTCCACATAGACAAGCATGTGAATGCAAACATATCCCACTCGATAACATTCAATGCTTCGTATAACAACAATTTTTAGGGAAAATCTTTTAATCCCATCCCGACAATGTATTTCACTTCACACTCAACTCACACACTTCTGCAATTGCAGCTGTAAACCTGCTGCTCTTGTTGATGGTTGGCTTGCCCTGTCAAACTAGAGAAAAAATGAATATCTGCAATGGCAATGGCAAAACAGGTGAAAACGAAAAGTGCAGTTATATTTTTGTGAGGTGATGAATAACTGTATATTTTAAACTCTGGCAAAATGAGTTTCGAACCGTTTCATATTGATACAAAGGGTTTCTGCCTTTTATGTTTAAATGAGTGTCAATCCCTTTCGGACGGAAGCTCCGACCCTGATAACAACAATTCTTTGAAAATGTTTTTGCGATATTTAAATGTGAATATTTATGACATGTACAACTTTTCACCCTCCTTCCTCCAATCTATTGGTGCTACAGAAAGTGCTAGCCAAGTGGAAACTTCCCTTTGCAGCAAATGTTCGGATACAGCAAAGCATTTCGCAAAGTTGTACTTTGACATGGAAATAATAAGAGTGAAGCTGGATAAGCTGGTTCAATCCCTGTTTGACGCCATGAGAAAGGGCACGAGTAAACCAAGGTTGGTCCAGGAGTTTAGAAGAAGATTAAAGGCAACAAAAACTGTAATGGGGATGGTTAACGCGAATGCTGCTGAAAAACTCAGGGATGAGGCAATGCAGAAATGTAAGGGTTTCGAATTCAACATTCTTAATGAATTTAAACATAACTAATTTCTTAAAAAAAAACCTTGTAATTTTAGGTTCGGTGAAAGTGGATGGGTTGGCTGATCGAGCAGCCCTTCTTCAAAGAGACTTTGCCCTGTTTCGGAATCATTTTTCAGAGCCAGTCCATGAATCTCTCAGTGACAGTTCAACGAAAGATATTCGGCACTCATCATTTCGACATAAACCAAGTCCCAGCAGCAATAACAATCAGAATCTTACTATGGCCGTTGAAGATGAAAATGAAGAGGAAGAATTTGCGTCGGTCGTAGTAAAATCAGAACCTACTACAACTCTAGAAATGAACGCCACAAATTTTACTTTTCCTGATTTGAGCGGAGACCAATTTAATGGAATTAACATTGACGGAAGTGATCCACTCAGTGAAGAAGGTCATCGGGGAATGAACTCCTCTTCGATGGATGACTTAATTTTTAATCCAGAGATTTCCATGGAAGAAGGTACAGAAAGACCGCACCAGTCCACGAAGGGAACCAGTTCGTATCTGAACTCACCATCCCGGCGAATATCTATTGCAGCCGGCGTTCGCCGGAGGGGAAGGAAACCTGGAAGCTTTCCTGAGACAAGTTATGTTCCCCGGAGGAATATTCATGGTTTATTTGAGTGCCCGACCTGCAAAAAGAGCTTTAAGTCTTCGTCTCATTGCCGACGTCACTTTGAAACTATTCACTTGAACCTCAAGAAATACAAATGCAATGCGTGTGAGTTGGCGTTTAAAAGAGTGGAACAATTAAAATTCCATTTTGTTCTCTATGCATCAAGGGCTCATGTATCAATGTCCGTACTGCACTCGGACATCACCTCATGTAAAAATTATCAAAACGCATATGCTGTAAGTAAATAATATTTTTCAAGAAAAATTGCCGTTGTTACTTTGAACTCATCTTTGTGCATAGAAGTCGATTTTAAGATTGGTTATTGTTTTCGCTTCACAGGTTCACAACATCCTGAGCAGCATGAGAGAGAACAAGCTGAAGTTATCTCGACCACAGCGGCAACTAGGAAATCCCAGCAACGATTCCAATCACAAGCACAACATGATATTGAAACTTCGGAGGCACAAGAGGAGGATGAGGATTTTTTAATTTAGAGAAATAGTATAAGATAGAGTAATAGGTTGCTGAGAATTTTAATTTATTTGAGGAGACAAAATAAAAAAAATATTTGAACAGATAAGTATATCTGCAGAGTTGAAAATGTTACAAATTACAGTTGCTGCATTTTTATTATTTAGCAATACTAATATGACCTTGTCCATTGTCCTCTTGCATCATGGGTACATGCATGTACCTTATTAGAGACTTGGATGGACGAGCTTTTGATGATGATGACTGATGACATACGACATACGAATAGGATATTCAAAGTACATACACAGATAAAGCTGCTACAATGAAGTCTATACGCTGAACACTAATAATGACAACCAGTTTAAAAGAAATTGATCTAATTGACATTCACAATGGGTTTCAAGAACAAAGGTTGACTTTTAGTATGGGGAAACCTGATACTAATTATGTAGGCTAAACGTACAAGTAGAAATTACAAATGTGCTTTAGCTCATCCAGACCTATATATAGTGCTTAGCTTTTTAGATTTAGTAGAATTTTAATAATCCGGGTATTTAAAAGTACGAGCACAACCGAACTGAATTATTTTGTGTGCTTAGTCTTACAGTTGTGCACTTTTAATCTCATGTCCATAAATCTTAGGGACAAAATAATCTTTTTATCGTTAGTCTTAGTCCTTAGTAATGGTTTAGAGGCTAAAGTATTGAGCAATCAAATTTGCATTACGGTCAATTATGCAAATTAAAATCCATTGGGGCATTGTGAGAGAGAGTAGCTAAACTCTAGTCTAGGTCCATGCATAGTCTTGTCTTTTCCACCACAACACTACACTAGCGTGGTGGCTAGCTAGCACTTTTACTCAGGGTCTTTTTCAATCTCACTCTGACCACTACTCTCACTTAGCTCTGAGGCTTAGTTCCACATTTTCAGCTGAGCTGAGTTTCGTTTTGATACCTAGATTTTGTCATATTATCTCAACCTATTTTTTTGTGAAATCCTAAAATTAAGGAAAACTTTATTATTTCTCGTGTTTGATTCAAGTTTTTAATTCACCGTTTCAACCCTTAAAAAGGAGGAGATGGAAGCCAATTTCACAACTAGGCCCAGTCATCCGTTTCTGGTTGACACGAAAGGTCTATGTTTTTTCTGTCTTCGACATGCAACTGTTCGTCCAACAAGTTCCAGACTGCCAATGAAACTACTTTTGCGATATTTGAAAATTGACATTTACAAATTGTGTCATTTTTCACCTCAATTTCTTGACTTCATTGGTGCCATTGACGAGGCTCAAGTTGAGGTATCCCTTTGCGAATCTTGTGACCATAACATAAACAAGTTTGCTGATTTATATAAAGGTAACTCAGAACCCTACGAAATTATTATGAAGTAAACTAAGTTAAGAATATGCCGTTTGTAGATAATAAAAATCATCACTTTCTGTAATTAAAGCATAAATTATGAAAGGTAAAGGTTATTAATTATTTGATTGATGTATCAAGAAATGGACACGGTACGACTCCAACTGGACAACACTTTGCAAAACGTTTACGAAGCGGTAAAGGACGGTTGTTCAGACCAACGCCGTTTAAATGAGTACAGAAGGAGGGCGCACTCTCAGAACGTGTTGGAAATGTTCTGTACTAATTTTGCTGAGAATTTGAGAGCTGAAACCAAGCTAAAATGTAGGTTATGCCTTAGTATAGTATGTACAATCGATTCTGTTACGAACGACAGTGGAGCAATCCGGGTAATGGGTAATCTATTTAATTTTAACCTTTTTACTTATTGTAGGCTTCCAGAGAATGAAGAACATGGTGCCACGCTTCAACATTCAATCTGAAGACGCAGAAAATGCCCCCTCTATATGCACGGTGGTTTCCACTGCTTTCAATTCACTATCTAATAAACGCCGAAAGCCAGGACCTAGGTCAAAGACTGACCCAAAAATGAGAATGGCCTTCGATAAGGAGTCCAGCCATAATCAATCGAGGAAGTCAAATTGTGATATTTTGCATAGTCAGAGTCAAAGAACGAGTCCATCATCATCAAAACAGGGTGTTTCGCGAGACATCAGGAAAAATAACGGCAGAAATCATACCGACACGTATGGTAATGATACACCTACTGTTTTTAAGGTTGAACCGGTTTCCGCTTTGATGGGAAATGATTATTGCGATCAACATAATGTCGACGAGGACGCTTTCTATGTCAGCAACGAAGCGGCTCCAGCTCCAGCTAACATTCTTCAACTGGATCAGACAAAGAATGAGTTCGAGCCTTTGCAAAATAACAATGTTGAGCATAACAGTCGTAACGAAGATTCTATAGCGGACATTAAAGAAAATGTGGAGAACTGTTTCAATCTAGTGGATGAAAACCTAAACCCCTTCTCCTGTAAAATATGTGGCAAAAAGTTTGACAAAAGAACTAGGCTGTTTGGACACCAAGCTATGCACAGTAGG
>JAHZMX010001138.1:0-15917 GCA_027743895.1 Seira musarum | reverse complement strand
ATGCCATAAATATTCCAAATGACTCGTGCGTTTAATGAAGTAAAATTTAGTAAGTCAACTCCAATTTAATTAAAACCCATTTCACACCCACATGTTGCAATAACAAAACCCATTGTATTTTGCCAATTCTGTAGGATTGAAAACTGTAAACTGCAAACCCATTCCATGATTCTATCCATATATATCCATTCTTTTTCTTGCATTAAGCATCAGGTTGGTTTACTTCTAACTGCTTCTACTTTTCTCTCATTTTGCTCATAAGCTGAATAAGGGAGAACTATAAAAGTAACGATCCACATTTCCCAGAAAGGTCTCCCACTTCCATCTCCAGTCTCCTATTTTCCCTTCACCTCGTAACATATTTTTTTCGTGTAGGCAGGAGCACTCCCATTTGCTTCAAACTGAAACTGAAGATGATATAGTGTAAGACAGAGAGAGCTCTGACTCTGGCAGTGATCACACTCGCATTTCCCATATATAATCCCTTCTCATTTCACTTGTTTCTCTTTTCTTCTGCTGCTGGAGAAAGATGAGCTAAGCATGACTGGAGAAAACTGGAAATGAATGAAGTAAACTTTTCTCATTCCAGAGTTGACTTGAGACTGAACAACTGAATTCCACACATCCGATCCAAATCTTTCATTTTGCACAATGTGAAAAGCTCAGAGTAAATCAGTTTTTCTACAAACAAAATGGCTTATCAACCTCAATCACAAACTCAACGGTCTCCTCAACCGCCGTCACAGTTCATCCATAATCAAAGTCAGGGTCAAGGTGAACAGCTTACGTTACCTGTTCCATATGCAAGTCAGCATCAAGTTTCGCCTGCCACTTCTGGGCCTGCGGATTTGTATCGTTTTCAGTTAGACACAGGCATACCCCTGAGGAGGGGAAGTGATAACAACGGTAATGGGAATGGAAATGGACAAGGTCAAGGTTCGGGGTCGGACACACCATATCCACTTGTTATGCAGTTGCATCAACCTGAAGGAATGCCACTTAATCGGGTGCCGAAGCCGTGGTGGCTGTTTGCTATCGCCGTTTATGAAATCGTAAGTACAATTATATATTGTAATAGTTAAAGCCTGTTAGGTATAATTAGGGACATGATATATACCAACAATCAACATGTAATATTTTTTGCTAACTTGAGGAATATGAAAATCCATTCTTGGCAGCATAAGTAAGCTTGGAAATAAAAACTGTTGAATAGAGATCTGAGACATTTTCATATAAACCTGGGAAGCTAAGGACAAACCTGGTCCAGGAAATAGAAATAAGCACTCGATTTTTTAAGTAATCGATCAGTTGGCAACTAATCAATCCTTAATTCATTAATCAAAAAGATTATTTTAACAACAAAAAATTGCGATACATATAACAAGCATTTTTACGTATAACAATCCTAAGCTATGCATAACAAAGTACGCAGAACTCTATACTTTGTGGATTGGATAATATGGGAACTATATACACTCCCTGGGATGAGTCAATGAGTACAAAGCAAAGCTAATTTATTGGAATATTCTGATAGATTTCTTTCATAAGAAAGATGCTTCATATCATAGCATTTACTATTACATGACTTTTGCGCGAGTATATTGCTTTCGGCTTGTTTGTTGGCTTAGGTGCTATAAACTTTCGAATGAAGTTGCTGATTGACCCGATGGTACGGAGTGAGACAGGGTCAGAAATTAGATAATTCTGCAATAACGCAGTATATTGAAAGATCTTTTTTAAAAGTGTCTTGCAACTTATTCAAAGCTTTTACAAAATGCAATCAGGACTGTTGCTTCAAATCTTGAGTACTCCTACAAGAGCATGTTTCCCAGAACGATGCGATACACATACCCCAAGACGCATGTCTTGTCAGCATTATTCACATTCGATCTTAGCATTCCTTCGGGACGAAAATGAAGTAGTAAACCGTTTCTAGAGCATTAACTTAACCGGGAGCTTTGATTGGCATCCGAGTGACTACTTTATTCGAAGGCTCTAGAAAAACTGGATTAAAAGAGTCTTATCAATATCTTTTAACCCTCGACTTCTGCAGACCCGTCTACATATATTCAATTATCAATGAAATAGCCTATGACATTCCCAACCCAACCTCATTGCATTAGGTCGCCATGCATAAACTGTTTTCATACATGCATCTATCAAGTGCCATCCATGTCATGATGAAGAATCGAAGAAAAAGAAAAAAAAGTTTTTACAGCAGGGTAAATTGTCACTTCTAACGATTAGTGAGGCACATTAAATCAAAACTATTAGAGTAATATTCTGCAGACTCGATCGATTGTTTTCACGCGGTTTATCCTCAGCAACGTTGCTTTAGCTGTTAATTGTCAACATCTTTTTTTCCAACTGACGATTACCTTTTTTTATATGCCTGCTCAGGCATGCAATAATTTTCATTTCATTTCTACAGATTATGGTGCTTTTCGTGGCTTCTTCCGTCGTCTACGAGATTGTTGACAAGGGTGTTCCTGCGAATGCAGGTAAAAAGTTTTAATTTTCTAATTGATTGATCCAAATTTTGATGGAGGCATTTTCTATAATTTAAAGATCGAGAAAAACTGATGTTCAGTTTCTTTGCCACGCTTGTTACTCTATTGGTCCAGTTTACCATGGGATGCGCATTGTTGTACGGATTGATCTCGGTAAGCCAGACAATTAAGTTCTCAAAAATATTTTACCTCCATTTTCCATCGCGGAAATATTCTCGTAAAATTTTGCTCATGTTTTCAAATAATATTTTTGTCGAATGCCAATTGGTAGGCAAAATTTTCACGGTGAAAACTCACGTGACATGCGTACTATAAATTCGTGCGTAACATTTTGGCAAACTAAAGATTAAGGCTTGGAACAATTTTCATTTAATTTTCAGTCTCAAGAAATGACAACGATCTCATGTCTGCAAGGCTGGATCTACGGCGCTTACTTCCTCCTCTTTGAACAAACCGTAGTCTTGGCAAACAACGTTTGGAAGTACACATATCCAAATGCAGCGACTCCAGCGCCAGCGACGGGAGAAGACACTTCAGAACAGGATGAAGTGACGGAGAGCCCACTGGATACGGAAATAACAGATAAAGCTGCGATGGATTTGATGATTGCGATTGTTTCTCATCTGGTCGCTCTATGCATTCGTATCTTCATTGTTTTGACGATGACAAGATTCTTGAAGAACATGAAGCTCAGACTCATTTACGGTGAAAACTATGAGCCACCACCACCACCATCAAGATCACAATCTCAGAGACAGTCAATTGGCCTTCCAACAATTGTTGGAGGGGGGATGCTTCCACCGGAAGGGCATAATGAGAATTTGTATTATGCTCCTCAATTAAGCCATATGATGACGATGATGCTGTCGTAAATCAATCGACCTAAATAATTATATGACATTAGGTAATCTCATTAAATAGCAACTTGTGCTGTTGCTTATGCAATTTTTTAGTTCCGTTTCTTTAGGTCGGAGTACGCATTAGGGACCCGTCTACGTTTCCAAATCATTCCATGCTGTATCTGAATTTAGCGGTTCTGAAGTATAGAGCTGAAATACATTGGGATTCAGTTCGATTTCAGCGTAATGAAATATGCTTGAAAATGTAAATGTTAAAAGTTTAGATTTCGCTTCATAGAGGGTCCCGAATACTGACTCCAGCCTAAAAAATGGAACCTAAAATGAATTAAATATGACAGGTAATAGAATCAAATCTTGCTGACATTTAATAGGTCTGTATACTTACCTGAACCTGAATAGATGATGTTTATAGTGTTTTTAATTAAAAATTGTTATGAAAAATTTGTGCTATGCCAAAGAACCCGGTAAGTATGTAAATAATAAGAAAAGGAACAAAATACGTAAATTTATACAGGGTGATCAAATCTCTTCCGATCAATTGGACCGGTCCGGCTCAGTAAGTTCAGGTGATTTGGCTATTTGTAACGATCGGAAAGGAAAAATGACTCAAAGTGAATGAATTTTAATGAATGTACGATTAAAATTAGTTTATAAATGTACAAAAAAATGCATNTTATGAAAAATTTGTGCTATGCCAAAGAACCCGGTAAGTATGTAAATAATAAGAAAAGGAACAAAATACGTAAATTTATACAGGGTGATCAAATCTCTTCCGATCAATTGGACCGGTCCGGCTCAGTAAGTTCAGGTGATTTGGCTATTTGTAACGATCGGAAAGGAAAAATGACTCAAAGTGAATGAATTTTAATGAATGTACGATTAAAATTAGTTTATAAATGTACAAAAAAATGCATTCCAATGGTACGTAAAATGTGAAATCATTGAATTCGAATTATAAACCTGAAGCCCGTCGATCAAAAAACTGGTAATTAAAGGCATTAATCATACACTAGAATTATATAGAAAATAGATTTCAATTGACAATTTAAATACTATATGTAAATATTAACTAACTTATTAAAAATAGTAGAGGGAATTTATTTTTTAATGTACTACGTAATTTATATTTTTCGTTTTTTTTTTTTTTTTTTTTTTGCAAAATGGGTTTTCATTTTCTGAGACGTTAATTGGAGAGTGTGTTTTAATTTTTGGTAAATTGAAGAAAATATTTACTTGCTTATTTTTATTGAAATCGATTGCGATTGCGTGTTTCAAATAATCTCATAAATATGTACTCATGTACGTGAATTGAGAAAAAACAGAACTAATCGTAAATAATAAATGGTGCTTATATATTGTTATTATGAAACTGCGTCATTCAGATTCAGTGGATCGTACTTAAGAGTAGATAGATGACGCAATATTTATCATTACATAAAAGCGTATTTGACTGTAAAATATGCCAAATTGGAATTCTAAATTTTAATTGAAAACTGCTCTTGTTTATGAATCTGGATATTTTAGTTTTCTACAAAAAGGAAAGGAGATGGTTGGAATAGTTTGAATAAGATGTCTTAAGAAAACGCTTCATTGAGTTGAAATGTGAAATTTATTGAAGATGTAATAAACTCTAAAGCTGTTATAAAATGAAATGAAATGTGAAAGTTCAAGCTTGACACAAAATCATTTTTATGAAAGAGTCACAGTTCAATAGGATCTTTTTATGCATACTTCAATAAATGAAAAGTTTATTAAAAAATTCCTGGTATTCGGAATCGTTCGTAGACATGTAACTGTAACGTGATTTCAAGAGAAAGGCGTGTTCACTAAAACGTTACGGTGAAGTAGGCATTTGCAAAACGCTGTCGTGAAGGGTCCACTCGGTTAACCCCCGCAACTTTTGTCGTCATAATGATTCTACATTGTTTTGTAGGATTTAAAAACATTTACTTTCCCGACAGACATTTTTGAGTGGGTTTAAATGTAGGGTCCACTCGGTTAACCCCCGCAACTTTTGTCGTCATAATGATTCTACATTGTTTTGTAGGATTTAAAAACATTTACTTTCCCGACAGACATTTTTGAGTGGGTTTGAATGATGCCAATCGAATTTTTTTATTTTTAGGAGATTTTCTATGACCACATTACTAAATGAAGAATTTGAATCTCTACACAAAAAAATCTTTTAGAAACTGATAGATTGATAGACCCGTAAAAGACCTTTAACATTATCATCCCTGCAATTTGAAAAAAAAACTAAAAAAAGAGATACTTAATATGGCCAATTTAAATAAATCCTTCTAAAAGGAAATTGAATTGTACTCTAATGGCGACAAAAAGATTTTACTGTAAATGCTGTCAACATTTTACTTTGAAAGCATAAGTACCATGAAAGATAAAAAAGGTCTTTTTACACAGCCCTTTTTGCTTTAGATCCTTCCAATTTAGATGGGGCAACTACCAGTTCAAAAAAAGAAAGTCCCAAGGCGTTTGAGAGCACACAAAATAAAAAATCCGCTCACTTTCACCAGATCAAAAATCTGTTTGAAGAGGATTTAAGAAGATCATGAACTCATTTTGGTCTCTTTTTCCTCTCCTTCTTTGTTATCTTCTTTGCTCATATCATCTTACGGACAATAAGCGTGCATTTACAATGTAAGATCAAATCTGTCCGTCCATCCGTCTTTACAGATATGCCAATTAGCATTAACACGACCTTTTTTTTCATATCCTCCCCAGAGTTTACGTTCACTTACTTCTTTTTTTGCAAGGACAATTTTATCTTATTTTTTGCCATTTGATGGTGAGACGATTTTGTGTTCAACATCAAGTGAAAAGTGAAAATACAAGAAGCATCGAAGCAAGCTTGTTCTCCTCTTCTCTTCTGATCTCGATCACGAATCAAACGAAAGCTCAAGCTTTATTAATACTTTCCACTTTATTCTCATGACGATAAGTAGGAAGTGGAAGCTCAAGCTTGTTTTTTTTCTTTGTGAACATCATTCTTCGAAACGAAAGATGAAAGGGAGGTTTAATATGACGCTATATTATCTCGCTCTTTCGCAGAGGAGCAAAACGTGTGTGGGCAGATTTCTTTCCTTTCCTTTTTCTGCTTCTTTGCCACTCACAATCAGAATCAGTTCCACTCCAGTCGCATTTCATCGTTTGTCAAATCCTCGAGTTTCACTTGCTCAAAAGAAGTTGAAAAAACGGAATTATTTCAATTTTAAGCATGACGTCCCCCTATGAACCACTTCGAGAAACGGAGACTTCGTCATCTACCAATCTTTTGCAAGTTCCCATCAGCCCTGCAGAAGAACTTTTACTTGAAGACGACGACCTAGCTGAAGATGAAGACCCAAATGGAAATGATGTGAACGGAAATAGGTTCCTTCTCCGACTGTATCTATCCACAATCTGGAAATACCAGCAGAAGCCGTTGTTGTACACAGACCGTGGTGGCTCTGGGCCTTTGGGATTCTGGACATTGTAAGCCTATGCAAAATTCCGCAAAAAAATTACTCCAAACATTTTAATTAAGTATTTCCCGATACATATTTTTTGAGGTAATAATCCTAACGATAATGATGTGGACGAAATCGTTTATTGGAGTTGAGAAAAGTGGGCAATTCTTTACTATGATGACAATCGCTATTGCCGTAGCCCACTTGGTGCAGTTTACCATGGGAATGATGCTGCTGATTGGTCTTTGCATTGTAAGTCTTAATTCTTTTATTCACGTGTTCACAAGATGACCATAGCAACAAATAAAAACTATTTGAAAAGAATTGATACCCATTCCAATTTTTGTTTCACGTTCGGAGTTGGGGAACGTTCTATGAACGAATTTACGCAATGGGACAATGTGAGACATTGCTAGTGATGAAAACTTGCGGATGCTTAATCTTTGACTGGAACTACGCATGTGCATATGTCATTGTTATGAACATTCACATTCCTTCACTTCATTTTAAATATATAGTTTGAAAACATTCAAATCCGAAAGACCTTCAATTTCTCTTCAATTAAAGTTGTTGAATAAAAAGTTCGAAATTTGATGTCTATTTCCCAAAATAAAAATACTGTCGATTATATAAATTATTTCTTTCTTGATTTCAGCCGAATGACTTACTCTTAATCCTCTGTCTCCGCGTATATCTCTATGGATGCTACTTCCTCCTGCTAAAGACGACTTACCTTGTGGTGACCTCAATCATTATCACCAGCAAATCAGAGATCTATGGCCACGAACGATGGCAAAGAATTGTGGGAAATATGTTTTCTTTGATCGTACGATTCCCAGCGGCAATGATGGTTCAGGAATTTCTGAAAAGGTACAATGGAGCAGTGACCGCTCAGGTTTCGTCTGTTCCGGGAGTGAGACTGCGACTGCAACAATTGCAACAACTACAACAATTACAACCCCAGATTCAGATGCAACAAGTACGAAGACCTCATGTTAGTTTCGCGAGGGAGGCTGTGGAGGAGGAACCTGAAGTCGGGAACTAAAATGGTACTGTTAGGCGAAAAGACTTGAATATAGTCGGAAGTCCAGGATCATTATCAATACGAATACCGAATTTAATTGGGATTAATTATGAAAGTATTTTTTGAATAAAAAATGAAGTAACCAGCAACAATTGCAACTGTCTAGTTTCATGCAAAGCCATTGGATTTTTTTCTTTGTAAATAAATAAATGCTCTGAAAAATTGTATTTTACTTAAGCATAGTTATGTTACAGGTTTAATTAAATATATAATTTCATATAGATACTAATAGTTAGCTCATAGATTGATCAAAACTTGTAAATATGTACAAAAATCGAAATAAAAATATATATTATATTATGGCTTTTCATGTATGTAAATCGAAAATGTAATTGAAAAATTTCTCTTCACAAACTGACTTTTTAGAGCATATGGCATAAAATAAAATGAAAAGAAAAAAGAGAGCATTGATCATAATCACAATCACATCGCGAAATGAAAAGGCTCAATATTGATTTGTTTCGTGGAATTATATTTCCCCGTATTCATTAGTTCCCAACTCCCATCAAAGGGACAGCATGACTCATAAAGGAAACAAAGATGTCGTAGATTTCTGAATAAAGAGGCGCTTTGAAAATGCTACTTTATTTTAATACTATTTTTCTTGAAATACTTTTGCTGTTATATTTGGGATTTTAAGAATTATCGAAAAGAATTTTTTGCATAATAATATTGTATCATGTATGGCATATTTTGTGATCTTCTTTTGGGCATTATTTTGTTTCAGGGAAAAGATTGATAACATAACAGCATTTATATATAAGAACGACTTAAAATTTGGTACATATTTCCAAATCTAAAAATAAATACTTTAGATCAAACTCTCAGTAAACTTCTTAACAAAAAGTCGTGGAACGCAAACGTAGATAAAAATATTCATGATGGAAATGGTAGTTGTTAACGTGAATTTTGAGTCAAAATGTCGATGGGCTTCAGATTGATTGCAAATGTACCAAATGTTACGTCTCCATGGAAGCGTATTTATTTGCTACGACTGGCCGTATACTTAAAGTCAAGAAATCAAAATAACTTGTTTTGTTCAATGTCTTGATTCATAAACACGGAACATAAATAAAGGTTCGTAATAAAGTACATGACAATCAATGTTATTTTTAGATTTCCAAATCAAATCAAGTTGAACTATCCCTACTGAACTGATGAAAAATTCCAAAATTACACAAACTGATTCCAAACAAAGCAATTTCAAAACTAAGGAAAGGAATATCTTACATATCTAATAATCAGTAAAATGAACAGAATTTGAATTTCGAATTATCAAGCACAAACATTTTATATGAATCCTCTTCTAATTAAAAACCACTCCATAAAAACATTTACTTCATCAAAATTTAATTCCCTCGAAGAAATGTCCTATTACTTCCGCAAGATATCTTAGTACGTCTAAACATGAATCCAACCAGGATCCTAAACTTTCTCCAAACTTTCTTAAAACTAAAAACATTTACTTCATCAAAATTTAATTCCCTCGAAGAAATGTCCTATTACTTCCGCAAGATATCTTAGTACGTCTAAACATGAATCCAACCAGGATCCTAAACTTTCTCCAAAACTTTCTTAAAACGGAAGCTGTACTTTTTCCGTATGGATACTAAAGTAATTAACGTTTCCTAAGAAAATGAGCGATCGTGATTTTTCCTAAAAAATCCTGAATCTTTTAAGCCGATTATTTCATTTGGATATGTACGTATAACACGACATAAGTACGTACATACCAATACACATGCCTTATATAAAAAAGGAAACAAGTAGTGGAAGAGGAAGGTAAGAGGATTTCATCTTTACTATTATCGGCTTCATCTCATTTCATCTCTTCATGTATCGCATTTACTATTCGCTCATTCGTCAACAAGGCAAAATGCCAATGGAAATATGAAATCTGATCTGACTATACACATTATTGCGCTGGCTGTAACGGTCCGACGGAATGTTTTTGTTTTCAGTACTTTCCAAATCTAAACAAAAAATAAGTTAATTGAATTGATCCAGCTGCTGTATAATGGTCTTATGGTGTTTGTATTTCTAGAAACACAAAAGTACTTATATGTTTTAAGTCAAGTTCAGCTATGGTCAAATTAGTAATTATAAAACGTTTTGTTTTGACAGTCAAGCTCCTTAAATGTCCAAAGTCAATCATTGGAATGGAATAAAAAACTACCTGAAATAATTTTTAAAAAATGGTTTGATTTCGCAAATGATTTTCATGTGGACCGTTGTAAAAAGATTTAATTCTATAATTTTTTTTCAGCTTCATATTTTTTTCTCAGGCTTCGCCATTTACTTCCTGTTTACACAAAGGAATTCTCGTGTGTTCCAAATATAGCAACAAGTCGAACGGCTACTTTCGTGCTTTCTCTTCATCTTGTTTGCAAAAAAATGTATGTGTACTTTCTCTTGCCTGTGCTTCCAGCGACAAGCATATCAACATATTTGCTTGTGCTATTGCTATGCTAATCTAATCCTGAAAAGAGAGAGAAGCCGTGTGGGTAAGTGTGTTGTACGTACATGATGTAGAGACACAGATTCCCTCACTCCATTACTCACTACAACTCACTTCCTGATCACGATCTCGGATCTGCACTCCACGTCTCTCACGACGATGAGTTGAGTAAAGTGAATGTGTTTTTACCTTGTACTAACATTCCACATCACATCATGCAAAATTCGTAAAAGCAAAACAAGTTGGAAACATGGGTATGGGAATTGGAAGGAAATAGTTTTTCTGGTCAATTTTTCAATTCAAATTAAATTCTTAGAAAGCAAATCTTGAAACTAATAAAATAATAACTGACTTGCCAAACCCGTGACCGGGTTGTCTAAAATATACTCAAAACTTTCTTCAAAAACGCTCATTTTAAAGTCATTTTCATCGTTTCCTTCCAAGTCACCGTGAACCTGCAACTTTCCTTCGAGCTCTTATTGTCAACAAGTTTGCTCATCTGCATTTGACTCGAAGGTGTCACACTGTCCTTTCCAGATTATTTTAAGTTTTAATATTTCTTCTCAAATTTGCCCTAGATGTGCTGGCATTCATGTATTTCCTATTTTTCCTAAAAGAATTGTCAAAAGCCAACTTTCACTTGGGATCCATCTTTCCATCCAAGCTTTCTCTGTTTGTGCACCTTGTTGAAACCTGAGAAGTTTGTAAATACTTATGTTCCTATGTCTGCCATCAGTTTCCCAGCTACCCACTATCCACATAACATACTTATATCACGATCATCATCATCCTCACACAATACAACATCCACTAAGTACCCAACCAACATCAACAATCTAAGCAGAACATCCATCCATTCTTTTTCTTGTACATTTGCATTACATGCTCGACAAGACAGGTTGGTTTTTGGTTTTATTTATGAGTGAGTGAGGTGATCTGATCTGATGATACATTGATCTTCTCCAGCGAAGCCATAGTCAAACCAAAAGCATATAACGCAAGACCATTTCCCTTTTCACTTTCTTTCTTACTTCACTCAGACACCATTGCAATGGTCTGGTCTTGTTGCTCTTCCTTTCCTTTCTCACTTACCTTACTTTCATAATAAAATATTTCTTTCTTTCGCCTTTTTGCTCCTCTGGAATGTAAATGTTAATCTGAATACGATTGTCGATTGTATTCTGGATCTGGATTTCCTTTTTTCGCACTGCACTTGATTTCCTCATAAGACTTTCACGTTGCGTTGGTGATTGGTGATAGTGGATCGAGATCTGTGCTGAGACTTACTTACAAGTAGGTTGGGTTGGCAAAGCGTGTCATTTTTTTGCGCTTTTTCCTGTGAAAAGGAGAAAAAAGTACTTTCTCTTGTGTGTGGTGTGGTCACTGATGTCTCGCAGATTTTTGGACTATTCATTACTCGTAGAGACTCGCTGCCCCAGTGGTAAGCGCGAGTCAAATGTTAGTCTTTTTCCCTTTGTTTATGTTTCTTCTCTTTTGCTTTGATCGAAGCGAAGTGAATAGAGGTGAGCGCTTATCTCTCAAACCTTCACACCCTTGGCTAATGCAGGCGAAATATATCAATTCAACTACGCTGATTACGAATATGACATCCATTTTATTGCCAAACAGAGCTATTACTGGAGTTTTGATTTTTATGTGTCTGTCCTCTCTATAACATGTAATGCTATTATAAAATCAACTTAAACCTTTAGTTATGCAGTTGTGACATTCATTACCTAAAAGTGACTTTTTTATACATATTTTTCACCGATTTTTTTATATGGACTAAGCTGTTTGGTATGGAAAGTCTGCAATAAAGTCGTATAATAATAATAATTTGAAGAAAGAAAAAATCACGAGCATATCATTGTCCTCGTCTGATGGGTTCTTTAAACTTAAATCTTTTTCAGGTACATAAACCTTTACATTTTTTCACTTTAGAGAATGTTATAAACCTTCAGGTGTTTTACTCAGTCAAAAAATAAGAGGAAAAAACGGAAAATTTTCCAATAAAAATGCTATTATTTACAACTTGTTTTGTTTCATGCATTCTTTTAACGAAAAAAAAACTCAGCTTTGCAGCAACGCGTTATTTAAAAATATCCCTTGTCAAAAGGGGGATTAATAAACCCGAAGCTCAGGCCAAATTCATTTTTAGGAAATTTTCCGTTCAAGACCATCGCACATTTCACAGGTACTTTTAGGAATTCAAGTACCTTAACCATATTCGTTTTGACTTTTTCAGACAAAGAATTTAAATCAGCATTTATGGACCACTTATACATTACATAGGTACTTTTAAAAGATCAAGTACCTGTATCATTATTATATTCTTTCTGACCTCTTCAAAAAATGTTTTCATCACTATTATTTTAGCTCTTCACTTGAGTAGTTCCTAAAAAATCGATCCAGAAAATACTTTTTTTGCCTTGCAAGCATTTTTAAAAATCAATAAAAAGAAACTTACATTTTGTACACGTAAATTTCATTTTGCAAAATAATTAGAAAAATGATACTCAAATATTACTTGCTCTATTTTTTCCTAAACGGCGTCGTTGGATTTACTGGGCTTCCTTTTAACCTGCCGAATCAACGGTAGAAATATTTAACAAGAATACTATTACAGAAGTCGCTCGAATTCGAGTAAACAGAATTTTTATTTTGTGTGTTTTTATTATAGTTCTTGCTCACCATGTCCCATTACTTTGGAAAAACATATTATGGAGGATTGGCAAGTGAGACATAATTTCCCACCCCAGTAAGTACATAAAGCTTGAATTATTTTAGACTCTGATGAAAAAAGACAAACATTGCATAATTTTTTTGTTAATACATAGGAAAGTTTTGGACAACTTTTGCGTTGATTTTTCTAACCAAGTAGGAAGGAACCGATTTCCGTCAATGACTAACATGCACGAATTTTTTAAGAAATTTTGGAATGTGAGGGATTATTTTACCTGGGTTATTTATGCCTACTTAAAGGCAAAGCTATTTTACGAGCGCACATTTTTGGAAACATATGATTACGTAGTAATTGTGTCTTTCCAAAATTCATCCACACAATGCCTACAAGTTTTTCAAAACGGCGGTTTTCCAAAACATGCAAATGAACTGATTGGAACGCCAAATTTTAAGTACGGAATTGACGAAGGCGTTAAGTGGGAGAAATTATTTCTGGAGGGCGTAGTAGATTATTGGGCATTTAAAAAATGCAAAACTCCAAACAATCAAGCTTTTGTAAGTTTCTTTTATGCAATTCAATGTTTTATCTAAACTAAAAGTCCATATGTAAATAACGTAAGATTTTTCTGTGTAGGCCAGGGCAGATTTTTCTGTGTGGTGTGGTCTGGGGCTTGTGCGTTTACCAAATCCGGTGGCTAAGTTTTCTTTCAGATTGTATTGTGTGATTCTGATCTTGGTCTGAGGAAGGCAGAGTAGTGCAAGTCAAGTCACTATAACAACAGGTCTTTTTATTCGTCTAAGGTGAGTGTATTTGTTTCTTCTTTTCTGCAATTGCATTTGGCTTTTATGAAATGACTGGTATGAAACTAGGGAGTCGCTAGTAGCGACAAGTGTATGCTACAGGTAATTTTGGTAAAGCCGAAAAAAATTATAATATTTGCGAATTGTTCCCAACAGGGATAGCAGTGATTACTTAGAACCTAGGAAATGGCTATCTTAATTTGCACTTTTGAAAATATGAATTTCTTCTTCTCTTCTTAAGAAGCTTTATATCATTTTTAATTTAATTTAAGGAGAAATGAAAATGAGTAGTCCTCCTACGTATGAAGAAGCGAAATCCATGGCTGACCCAGACATACAGCTTCAACCGGTCAAGTCCAATGAGGACGCAGACATTTTGCGTGTTGAAGTGGTTACTGATGCTGATGCGGAAGTACCAATTCCAAAGGAAGAACCAAAATTACATATTTCTCTTTCTCAGTCCGGGTTGTCCTCTGCGGCAGCAGTGTCAGTGTCATTGTCTCAGTCTCAATTACCCCAGCCTGAGGAACAAAGGGTTCGAATGCGTAAGCCGTGGTTCCTCTGGATCATTTCTTTGATTGATATCGTAAGGGGCAATATAATAATCATCATATGACGCTATTGGATTTGCATTTAAAATTATAATTAGCTGATGAATTTTTGTTTTAGATTCTCGGAGGCTACTTCGTTGGGGTCATGTTTCTTGAGGATAAAACTGAGAAGGAATTCATGCGCGACTCCAGTAAGAGTATTTAAATTTTTTTCACAAAATACCTAAACCCATGTAACTGCACCACAATTTAACCCAATCATCGCCACGACACAAACAAAAATAAATAATTAGTTTTTGAAAAATTAGAACATGAAGCGACAAAAAACAGTTCTGGGGTAATGTGAGGCGACTTGATTACCATCTTCTGTCTTGGTATCTTGAAATTGTTGCATAACTTCTTAAAGTGTGATTTGAACAGAAAAATTTATACGGAGATAATTTAATTTCAAAGTGTTCTTTAAAAAGAAGGAAACATTGTTGATGTGCAGTATTTGCAGGGAAGCCAATGCTGACGGAATTTGTCATGATGATTGTTGCCCTCCGAAATCTGGTCCAACTTTTGATGGGAGTCACGCTCTTCTGGGGACTCGTAACCGTAAGAAATTGAACACACTATTCAAGTGAGTCTCAAACTTGCATTTTTATTGTCACATATTTCACGTTCATTTTCACAGACCCATGAATCAACGACAATCCGATGTCTCCAAGGTTGGATTCAATGCGCTTACTTCATCCTTTGTGAGCTCTGCTTCTCCATGTGCAGTAATATTACTAGTCTCAGTACATCGGACTTTGATGAAACCACAGCGTGGAGTAACGTTGGCAAGGTTGTCGGCAACAGTATTGACATTCTCTTCCGAGCCATGGCTTTCTTCATTGTCAGGCATTTCTTGAATAATCTAAAGAACGCCAATTCGTATGCCTCTCCAGGACAACGATTGCGAAACATGTTACGCCAACAGCAACCACAGCAGGAACAGCAACAGCAACCAAGAGAGGAGCAAACTTCCACGTCTTTTTAGGAATTCAATCCTCTGGAAAATCAACGATGGCATAATTTGTAGTAAAAATATTCCAAATTAATGAGAATGACATTTGGAATTGGATCTTTTATGCCTGAATGATGTTTTAGGGTTGGAATGAGACGCAATGAAAAATATGAAAATTGATGTGGTTTGATGGTTTCTGTTTCTGGTTTTATGCCATGAATGAATGATACAAAGCTAAAATGAGTGTTTGGTATGGAATAAATTCTACAAGTGAATATCTCCAGTTATGTATCTTTTATTAATGTTAAAAACAAAAACCGTTAGTATTCAATACAAGGTGGTCTTTTGTCACATGGTGAACATAGGACATAGTAAAATGTTGACGTGACAATACTGAATTAACGACCATTGAAAATCAACGAATTTAAAATGATCAGGAAAATGATATCTTGATATTTAAACCAAAACGAGTTTTTAAGGACCTACCTGACCTGGGTATGTCATGCCACCACTAAT